>JAVJIF010006547.1:0-209666 GCA_038442645.1 Agave tequilana
CGACGTTATTGTGATGATATTTTAAGATTTGTCATATAACCGGGATGATTTTTATATTAGGATCTTGCATGATCTTATTCAATTTTGGGATTGTAAAATTTTATCAGGAAGAAGTCAAAGGTGGGTTCTTTGAAACGCCACATTATTTAGATTGGGCAGCAACGTTTGCCCCAATCCGACCACCATCAGAACCATCACTTTGAGGTAATATTTTTTTTTCCTTTCTTCTTTTTCATGCATATATACATTCATTTATACATTGAGGACATGCATGAGATAGTGTGGAGAAGGGTTCTAACATAGGTTTTTTTTTTTTTTTTTAAATAAAAATTTAAAAATTAGGTTAATTTTAAAAAACTTTTTGAAAAGAGAAATAATATTTTGACCTATTTTTTAAGAAAGTAAGTTAATTTTAGGAATAGGAGAATAATTAAGATTTCTTATACTTGGTCAAAATAAGATTATTTGTTTGAGTTCTAGGGCTAGGAAGAAAATTAGAAAAGAATTTTAGTCTTAATTTTTACCTTGATGAAATATGCATACTTTATTGATCAGTCACTGATATTGCATATATATGGTCACATTCTCATATCTATTATATAATAAATCCTGTTATTTAGTCTTATTTTTATTTAATAATGTGCAGGCTTATCACTAAGGGAGAGGAAAAGAAAATGAGCCCAAAGTCCATCAAAATTCTTATTTAATTCAGAATTAGTTCAATAAAAAATCAGGGCAAATCAAAGAAGATAAAACCAGTTGATCAATCAGTTAAATCAGATATCTACAAACCAAGTGGTTAAAGTCAAAAATCAACAGAAGAATTGTCAAAATCAGAAGATCAAATCATAATCTTTTTGGATAAATGGATAAAACAAAGCGAGAGAAGGATCTGCTCCCAGGATGTGGCCAGATGGCCACATCCTGGCTGTAGATCCGTGGCCAAAGCCGTGGATCTGCGGTTTGTTGCCATGGATGGTGGAGCGTTTTGCTCCCCTATCTTCTCACACTATCCCTTTTTAGTTCTGCCTATAAATACTGGAATTTCTCAGTGTATAGAGGATGATTAGGCAGAGTAGATTCTTAGGCCAGTTTTTATTCTAGTTTAGTGTAGGTTTTTATTTTTTATTTCATGTAATTTTCAGTTTTTATTTATGTAATTCAGAGGAGATCAGAGTTTCATAGGAGAATGAGAGTGAAGCTTGTACTGAGAGTGACACCGGTGTAAGTTTGTTCTTATCTTCTTTTATTGTTACCACATTGAATCTACAATTATTTTTTTATATTCTTCTTTGTTTTTGTGTTCTTCTTTCTTTTACTTCTCTTCTTTTAGTACCAATTGCAATTCAAGTGAGTCTTATAGCATCGAAAGAGTCTTACCTTTGCGAGTGCCACCGATAGCTCATGACGATAGATTTTAGTCTCATTCTGTATCATTTCATACTTGTATAGTCTTGATGATGTAATATGGAAGAGACGGGAATCAACTTTTATGGGCTATGCGCTGATTGCCTCCACTTCAAGGTAACATCGTCGCCAAGATTCAAGGTAAGTATTTGGCCAAAGGAGCTAAGTATTTCTTTTAGATTTTTTTTTCTTTTCTTTTATTCTTTAGTTTAGATTACCTCCATCACCAAATGTCTACTATTTTTCACTTTCTTTGTATAAAATCACCATCTCCTTCTATCTACCACTTTCACAATTTAACATAACTTATTTTCTTTTTCTTTTCAAGAACTAAAAGAAGAACTTTAACCATTTTTTGTAACTTAAATAGAACTTGCAAAAAGCTTCCATCGCCTAGTCCCTCCTTGAGGATCACGACCCACATAGCCACTTGCTATTGCGGTAGTATTGAGTACCTTGCACTATTATTATAAAGGTCTGAAATTCTGTATTTTTTATGTGCAGGTAAAATATCAATCAAATTTTGGCGCCGTTGCCGGAGAGTGACGATAGTAACTCTTTTTGTTTACTTTATTGATTAACTTTCTTATCTGTTCTTGCTGTACAGGTTTAACAGCAAGGAAATTTTGCTCCAGTGGACATATAAGTGGCTTTGGACTCTGCTCAAGAAAGCAGAGCCCAGAAACCTCCAGTTTTGCTGCATTCCCGTGGCAATCTGAGTGAACTACTAACTTGTATTTTTTTTCAGGTTCATTGAATTATAAAGTTTAAATATCTGCATCTATTTATTTTCTTATTTGACTTGTTGTACATACATGTCTAATTCAACAGTAAAAGGTTGATTGTAAATGCTAAAAACGATTTAGACTTTGCATTAAGGCACGTGTCTATTTCGTTACATTTTCTATTTACTATTGAAGAGTGCTGGAGCCAAGGTATGTGTGCATAGCATTTAGTATAAAGTTCTTCTTGTATGAAATATTGCTTTAGTTACTTTTTCTATATACTTGTACACTGCATTAACTGAATTAAGGGCTTGTCCTATAAATAAGATAAGGTGGGGAAGTCATTACCCTCCCTTAGCCTACAACAATCTCCTCACTCACTAACCCAAGCCTAACTAAAACTGAGTAGACGTTGGCCTTAGGGACATCTCAGATTCATATAGGGACTGACCTAAAGCGAAAGTTGATTAGAATTAGGCTCTTACCAAATCGGTGTCAATGGTTGGGAATTGATGAGGCAAAACCTCGAAGAATAGTGGTTTGGCATAATTAGGCCCGCTGCTTAGGCACAGATACCTCTCACTGATCTTGTCCCTACCTGGCTGATTAACTTGTGGTCAGATTCTGCAATATACCCCTGTGGACAGTCTAACCAGTTAGGAGTCCTCTAGGTCTAAGGTCTATCCTCTAGGTCTAACGTCTATCCTAACTTAGATTAGATTTTTTTTTTTTGTTTGTTTATTTGTTTGTTTTTTTTATTTGTTTTTGACATTTCTTGTGTGATATGGCTTATAACAATAAATTTTCAATTTTAATTGTAATCTATATGACACTCGACCTCTTTTTTGGATATTACCAACCCGGCATATCATAACTTCAACCAACCTAGTGTGCCGAATTGGTCTTATCCAAATCAATACATACCCTAGTCTCAATACTATAAACAAGACTAGAATAATCATCACTACTCTTCACAGAGTCAATGGAGATACAACTCCTCCGAGTCATATTGTCAACCACCCAACATTCAGCTTCATATACTTCTTCTGAACAACCATTAGAAGAATCAATTGACTGGGAAAGAAGATGAAAGCCTTAGAAGAGCTTGAGCGACGAATTCAAATTCTAGAAGACTCAAAATCCCGTCAAAATTTTAAATTAAAGATCCTTACTCTATTTTTCAAGATGAACATTCCGACTTAGAAAAGAGTATGAAATTTATGATTCAATTCCAAAGTGATCCTTTAAATATGATAGAAGTAAGACTAGTCGATTGGAAAATGCGTGGTAATAAGAAAACTCTCCCTACCCAATCTTTGACTATTCCCGACACTTCTAGTCATATTGATGAAATCAAAGAATCTTGAAATTTTGAACACTTTGACCAAGATTCAATCTCATCATACAAACTTGAACTTGATCAATTTCAAATCATGGACAAATGACAAGTTTTTCATTCAATGAGATTGAACTTGAATGTGAATGTGACCCTGATCTCCAACCTTGTGATTCAGTTTCCACTTTCGAATCTATATTGACTCCGGTATCATTACCCAATTTGGACTAATTTTTAGAGCCAATATTTATTCCGATACCCATAGATCTAGAAATTGAATCGCTAATTTTGGATAATCACATTCCATTGTTGGAAAAGAATGTGAATCTCAGTTCTTTGATTTGGATCTTATTATTGAACCAATATCAACTCTCGAACCCGAAGTTGATTTTCCTGAGTTAGTATTGGTTCCCGAACTTTCATTTCAGAGCCCAAATCATCCATTCCACAAAACCACATTCTATTGTGGACCAAGGTATTGACCACAATGACTCCGTGATGATTTTTCAAGACTGGTGATATGAAGGGAATAAGTTTCATGATAGGATCTTTCATGATCCTATTCATCTTAGGGACTGTCAATATGTAAATAGAAAGAGGTCAATAAAGGTGGGTGCTGTGAACCACCGCATTATCTTAATTGTGCAGAAGAAAATTGGCCCAATCTGATCATCACCGAACCGTCACCTTGAGGTAACAATTTTCCTTCTCTTTCTTCTTTTTCATGTATTTATGCATTAATTCATACATTGGGGACAATGCATGAGATAGATGTGGGGAGAGTATCTAACAAAACTTAGGTTTTCCTTTTATTATTAAAAAAATAAATTATTAATATTTTCTTTGCTTTTAAATTTTTTTGAAAATAGGAACAATATTTTGACCCATTTTTTTGTGAGAAATTAAGTTAATTTTAAGAAATAGGAGAATCATAATTGAGATTTCTTATACTTGGTCAAAATAAGATTATTTGTTTGATTTCTAGGGTTAGGAAAAAATTAGAAAAAGTAATTTAATTTTGATTCATACCTTGATGAAATATGCATGCTTTATACACTTACACACTTAGGGTTCAAAAACAAAGATTCTTATGCCTTATTAAAAAAATAAAAAAATAAAAAAATATAAATGTATAATATATCAAAAATCCTCTTATTAAGCTGGATATTTATGCCTCATAAAGCATAAGTATTCACGCCTAAAAACGGTCCATATAATAAAATCTGTAGTTTTGTTGTTTGCTTGAGTCCTTGAGTCCTTGGGGTGTTTTCTCACCCGGTGCCCTAAGACCGTTTAGTTTTGGAGTCACCGACAAAAGGCTCGTTACATGGGCAGATTAGAAAGCCTAATAGAAATGTGGAATATACCACCAAAATATTATAAAAAAGAAAAGAAAATAAGACATAAGAGTTAGAGTTAAAGAACTCCGAGTTAAAATTTCACAGTCACAAAGATGCATATACTTAGAGTAAAATAATAGACTAAATGTGAAATACAGTTTGACTCCTTATCTTAATTGATAACAAGTTTTGAATAAAGAGTAAGTTTAAGAATTAAAAGTTCAATTTTTTTATAACTTATTGATTACTTAATTCTTATAATAACACTTCACTTTCAAAATACTAACACTTGTTTCTATTTCATTTTAGATTTTATGGGTGTAATCTATTGAAAACCCTCACGAGACAAAACTCTTCCTCTAGAAAAAAAAACTAGAGGTTTAACGGCTTGTTGCACATGCTTGGTGCAATTGCGTGACCTGAAAAAGTGGTCTAATAATTTTTTAGGTTTAGTTTTGATGTTTTGCTCGAGGGCGAGCAAAAGATAAGTGTGGGAGTGTGATCAGTCATTGATATTGCATTTATATTGTCACATTCTCACATCTATTATATATAAACCCTATTATTTAGTCTCATTTTTATTTAATACTGTGCAGGACCATTACTAAGGGAGAAGGAAAGAAAGAAAACGAGCCCAAAAGCCCATCAAAATTCTGATTTAATTCAGAATTAATTCAAATAAAAAATCAGGACAAATCAAGGCAAATCAAAGAAGATAAAATCAATTAATCAATCAGTTAAATCAGATCTCTACAAAGCAAGTGGTTAAAGCCGAAAATCAACAGAAGAATAGTGAAAATCAGAAGATCAAACGATATATCTTTTTGGATAAACAAATGAAATAAAGCGAGGGAAGGATCTGCTCCCAGGATGTGACTAGATGGCGCATCCTGGCCGCAGATCCATGACCAAAGCCGCGGATCCGCGGGTTTGTTGCAACGGATGGGGAGCGTTTTGCTCCCCTATTCTTACACTCTTTCCTTTTGGTTTTTGCCTATAAATACTGGGATTTCTCAGTGTACAGAAGATGATTAGGCAGAGATAGATTTTTAGGTCAGTTATTATTCTAGTTTAGTATAAATTTTTATTTTTTCCATGCAATTTTCAATTTTCATTTATATGATTTAGAGGATTAGAGTTTTATAGGAGAATGAGAGTGAAGCTTGTACTGAGAATGACACCGGTGTAAGGTCTTCCCTTCTTTTACTATTACCACATTGAATCTAAAGTTTATATATATTTTAATATTCTTCTTTGTTTTTGTGTTCTTTTCTTTTTACTTCTCTTCTTTTAGTACCATTTGCAATCCAAGTGAGTCTTATAGCATCGAAAGAGCCTTATCTTTGTGAGTGCCACTGATAGCTCATGATGATGGATTTTAGTTTTAGTCTGTATCATTTTATACTTGTATCGTCTTGATGATGTAATGTGGAAGAGACGAAAATCAACTGTTATAGGCTATGCGCTGATTGCCTCCACTTTAAGGTAACATCATCGCCAAAGATTCAAGGTAAGTATTTGGCCAAAATGAAAGTACACCTATAGGGAGGGTGAATAGGTGTAAGGCTAATTTATGACAAATAATGCGAAATTTAAAACTTAATTGCAACACACATAGTGTAACCAAAGAGTGTAGCCGAATTCCCAGTGAAGGGCTCTGGACTAACTCCTCTTGATTCCTCTGAATAAGAGTTGAGGTGCTATATGAAGCTCTCTTGGTTAAACACAAGTGAGACACACAAACAAACCAAGCATGTATATGATATGACAATAAGATGCAATGCACAATGTAAGAGAGAGAGAGAGAGTTAGAGAAAGTGGATCAAACGCAAACATCAAGATATGTTTCGAGGTTCGAGCACGCAGCTCTACGTCCCCGCCTTCACACAGAAGGATTTCCACTAACTCGTCCACACAGGACTTCCCCACACAGGAAAACCTCCACTGAGGATTTGGGCAATACAATTGGAGTACACAACTCCTCTCTCCACCAAAATTAACACAAAACAAATCACCTCTACACTTAGAGGGATAGGCCACTTAGCCAAACAAAGGTCACCTCACACTTGAGGGATTCCAACCACAACCTCCACTATCACCTCTCACTAGAGGGATACTAATACAATCACCTCTCACTAGAGGGATATCATAAATCAAGGAAGGTTTACAACTTGGTGGTCTCTTTCAACCACAACCAATTTTCTCACTAAAACAAAGATCCTATAAGCTCAAGTGTGAGAAATAAAGAGTTTGGAAATCAAAAACACAAAGAAAAACTCTTGAGAAAACTTCTAGAATAGATATGAAATGAAGATAAAAAACAATCCCAAAGACTTCTCCTTTTCTTGATGTTTCAACCCTTTAAAACAAATAAAGATAAAATCTTTTGGCTTAAAAAACTCTTTTGAAAACTTGTATTAAACACTTGAGAAGAGGGAAATTTTAGCTCTTAAAATTCTTGTTAAAAACCAACTCAAATATGGGGTATAGATAGCCCCATATGAAATCTGCCTGTTGGCAGCTGGCAAGGGCAAATTTGCCCTTCCAGTCGACCGGCCAACGGTCAAGTTTTTGACTGTTGAGCCTATCGGTCGCCCGGACCGGTCGACCGAAGCCGGATACAGAGAGTAGACTCTCTGTCCGGTCGACCGCCCGGTCGACCGCCCGGTCGACCGGAGGCTTTTCCAGAGAGCAGAGCTCTCTAGCGGTCGACCGGCCTCCCAGCTTGGCTACGTGCACGCTTGTGCACGTCGGTCGACCTGCCCGGTCGACCGACAGTAAGCCAGTCTAGCCATTTTGGGACTTAAAAACTTGAGTTTTTATCTTTAATTAAATCTCATAAAAACACATAAATTCCACAAAAATCAGTTCTTATATTATCTTTGAAATACAAATATGTGTGACAAAGATTCAACACATATTACAAACTATTTGAACCATTTTTGTGAGCTAGAAAATTTGCCTAAAACCAAAACCGTATTTTTCAAAACTTGAATTTTTCAAATGGAAAACTGTTTTCTTCAAAACTCAAGTAAATACAAAAACATGATATTTAAACAATTTTGAAGCATGTTGTATATGGATAGAATTCAATATACATGTAAATATTTATATCTATGTTTTTGACATTAAATCCAAAAATAAGTTTTGTTAAAATATAAAACTCCAAACTCATGAAGTAGACTATCAAAATAAGTTTTTCTAAAAGATGAAGCATAGATGTATATAGATCAAATCTAATATACATTAAGTCATGTAAACTTGTTTTGATTCTATCTATTCATGAAAACCAAGATCGGTTAAATCGAAAAATCAAAACATGAAACTTGTGTGTGTATTGTGAACTTGAGCATATTAACACTATCTACCTTTAACACAAGATCTAAACAAAAATCTTAAACTAAAACAAACTGAAGTCTTCTTGTAGAACGCCGTCTCCAAGTTGACTCGATCCAAACGTGATTCACCGAGCTTGACTCCATCGAGTGCTAAATGTGAACTTTACGCTCGAGCTCTTGAATCACCACGTGAAAGCTCCAAAACACCTTTGTTGAAGCTAAGCACTTACTAATATCTTGGTTAAATATCTGAGACTAAATATCACAAGATTATTAGTAAACTATAACTACATGAGTTAATCATCATCAAAACTAGAGTGAAGGACCTCTGGGCCAACAATCTCCCTCTTTTTGATGATGACAAAACTCATGGAGTTATATATGCATGGATTAAAGTTAAGCTTCAAAGAAGCTCCCCCTTAAGTCATGCATAGCAATACACAATAAGATATGTCATGAATGCTTTAAAAAGTAAACATGCTCTTGATACCAAATTTTAAAATAAACATGTTCTTAAAGAAAATATTGCTCTTGATACTAATAAAAATTCTTTAAAAAAATTGCTCTTGATACCAATAAAAACATCCAATAAGAATTCTTTATACAGAAAAAAAACAATATCAAAATATGCTCTTGATATCAATAAAAACAATAAAACAATATGCTCTTGATACCAATATCAACAAAACACAAAACAAAACAAATGCTTTTAAATAAACATGCATATATACTAAATATATACTTCTCCCCCTTTTTGTCAATCATCAACAAAGGGTTAAAGTAACAAAAAAAAATAATAATGTTCTCCCATTTTTTGTCCGAAACAAAATCAACAAAGGGGTGAAATCAAATCAACAAATAAAGAGATATATGCGATTTACATTCATGAAGAGGAGAGACGTGAAGTTACTCCCCTCACATACATGCATTTATATAAAAAAGAGATGACTAAACCCTAACCATATAAAGCATAATATGTAATGTATAAAAAGAGATGTGAAGCTCCCTCTACACACGTGTACTACATACCAAAGAACGGTCAATAACTTCACTATGACATACACTCAACATGAATCTATATATATAGAGAAGATGTTAAGCTTCTCTTGCATATAAGCAATACAAATCAAAATTATGATACCCAATTGAAAAATATATCAATTTAGCATGAAGGTATACATAGAAATATCATGATATCAATTATGATACCAATTGAAAATAAACAAAATATTTTGAATAAACCAACAAAAAATTTTGTTATCAATTGAAAGATATAAATATATATAGGCAATCTTGATACCAAATAAAAAATTAGTACCAATTGAAAATATTTTATACTTTTGATACTAATTTGAAAAACATAAACCAATCTTTTGGTTAAACACTAAACTCATTTTGCGATAAAGATACCAAATAGAGAATAATGTCAATTTAATATTTTTGATACCAATATTGAAAATGAAACATATATCAATTGAAAATAATTTTCATCAGGAGCGTATGATACCAATAAAAAATCAATATTATTTTTTCAATTATTTTTCTTCATAAAGTGTGAGAGTAAAATCAATACCAATTGTAAACAAAATCGATTAAAAGGTAAAACATGAATTTCTCCCCCTTTATGAAATACTAATGAAAACGGTGCATAAACTTGTATAGGATACCGATTTAAAATAATTGTCATTAAGGAGAAAATCAAGCTTAGCATAACATGGTTTGTGCTTTAAGATATAAAGATATAATAAGCACAATCAAAACACATATATTGTATGAAAAGTTAAATACAAATAGAAATTGATATTATTTAAAGTTAAAGCATACATATATAAAAACAAATATGAGTATACAGGATAAATGTCAATTGTGATACCAATTGAAAACACAATAATGAACAAGTATATAACTCATACTCCCTACTACCCATTTCATGCACATGTTTAAATAGATTTTCAATAATGAGCATACAAGGCATGGTCGCCCAACCAACTGCCTTTTGGAAGGAAGGGGTTTTCAAAAATAAGTTTGAAAATAGTTTGCATAATTGAAAACTCTTCCAAAATGAAGAATACGAACTAATTTTATGAAAAACTTGTAAACTAGTACGAAATCCTTCAAGTAAGGAATAAAACAAGAATAATTCCATAAAATATGAAAATCACATGATCATCAAACACTCAAAGGTCTATAAGCACATATTGTCTCATGAAAAAAAATCATGAGTAAACAAGAATGATGTGAGTGTATAAGTATAATGTGAAAGCCAAAGTCATGGAAATAGGCAATAGTCTTAATGTGAAATTCCTTTATAAACAAAACATGAAAATCATTAAAATTTAATTTTCAACAAAATAATACAACTTCAAGGCATATGTATGATTTGTACAAACTGGCGTATACATACATATCCAAACATAGACAAGTCCACAAAGGTATATGCATGAAGGCAAGTGGCTCAAGGATGCATATGTAAATACATGATAGCAAAACAAATGTGAGAACACAAAAGTGTAGTTCCATATAAGCTTGGGTGTATCTCAAATACTACACATGTATGTCACTAATCTAAATATCATGGCATTTACATAGTGATAAAAATATATGACATGCTAAAAATCAGTGACATGAAAAGCATGTAAACTAAATGGGGAGCAAGAGATCGTTACCAAAACCATGAGGGCATATCTCTATGTCTCCAAAACAAGGTGATCCTCCCACCAAACTCCCTTTGAAAGTGATTCATCCAAATTAGTCATCTTTAGGCTCGGAACGCATCCACCTCAAGGCACTATCACTCTCACGTTAAGTGAGAGCCCACACTTACATCAAATAAAATAGGAGTGGTCTCCATGGGGGTTAGCACCTTTCCTAACCCAAACAAATTTATTTGCTAAATTTACATTATGTATTTTATCATAACAAAATTTAGCAAGGTGGCCCTTACGTCCACAATGTGTACATGTGTACGCATGAGCATACAAAGTGTTATGAGTGTGGCCGTGAGGAGCATGTGTATGCCGTGATTTGTGTGCATGCATAAATGGAACTTGTTTCTTTCGAAACATGGATTCCAATCATGTGTGTTCATGGCACATTGGCTCAAAGTAGAGCCCAAACAATCAATACTCTTCTTAAGCATGGATATATCATTTTCAATTATAAAAGAAGAGGTGCATGCAATAGATACACTAGGTGGTGAAGTTATACTAGCATGGCAAACATGAGAATCTATATTATTTTTCAAAGATTTATTTTTATTTAAGCAAACTTCTAAATATTTTGAAATTAAATCAATTTTGTTTTTCAAAGAATTATTTTCTTTTACAACAAAATCAAGTTTTGAAGTTAAATCCTCATTTTTCTTCAAAACATCATTGCAATCATTTTATTTTTCAAAATCTTGTTTTCATTTAAAGCAAGTTCAAGTTGGGATTTAAGTGAGTCACGTTCACTTGAAATCTCATCCCTCTCTTGCAAAACAACATCAAGCTTAGAAGACAAGTTTTTGTTTTCTTCATTTAAAGCAAAACTTTTCTTTTTCAAAAGATTATATTTTTCTAACAATTTTTCATACACAATAGATAGTTCTTCATTTAAAGCATCGACATCAATATGATCATCGCCGAAAGAACTAGCACAATCATCTAGTTGAGATTCTGAATATACCTCAAGGGAGTCATTCCCTTGGACCATGTAGCATCGTTGTTTGGATTCATCCTCACTAGATTACTCCACTTGGATTTGCAATTGAAGCTTTAGAGAGGTTAAGATGTTCCACACTGCAAAGGCGGAAACACAATGAGAAACAATGTTTAAATATTCTTTGCAAGAGATGCTCTAAGTGCCTTTAGGGCTTGTGCATTGGCCTCTATATGCATGCTATTACTAAGCTAGGATTCCTTGGTATGGCTTTTAAATGTCAACTCATCCTAACCTTTCATGTATCAATTTTAGAGATATCAAACATGGAGGGTTATCCATGAGTGCAAATAATATATGTGCAAATGCAAATGATAGATTAGCAAACCAAGATCACACTCATAGGTGGTTAAACCTAATATCAAGAGCGTAGGCTCTGATACCAATTGAAAGTACACCTAGAGGGGGGTGAATAGGTGTAAGGCTAATCTATGACAAATAATGCGGAATTTAAAACTTAAGTGCAACACACTTAGTGTAACAAAGAGTGTAGCCGAATTCCCGGTGAAGGGCTCTGGACTAACTCCTCTTGATTCCTCTGAATAAGAGTTGAGGTGCTATATGAAGCTCTCTTGGTTAAACACAAGTGAGGCACACAAACAAACCAAGCATGTATATGATATGACAATAAGATGCAATGCACAATGTAAGAGAGTTAGAGAAAGTGGATCAAACGCAAACACCGAGATATGTTTCGAGGTTCGAGCACACAGCTCTACGTCCCCGCCTTCACACAGAAGGATTTCCACTAACTCGTCCACACAGGACTTCCCACACAGGGAAACCTCCACTGAGGATTTGGGCAAATACAATTGGGAGTACACAACTCCTCTCTCCAACAAATACAACCTCTACACTTAGAGGCAAGGCACAAAACAAATCACCTCTACACTTAGAGGGATAGGCACTTAGCCAAACAAAGATCACCTCACACTTGAGGGATTCCAACACAACCTCCACTATCACCTCTCACTAGAGGGATACCAATACAATCACCTCTCACTAGAGGGATATCACAAATCAAGGAGGGTTTACAACTTGGTGGTCTCTTTCAACCACAAACCAATTTTCTCACTAAACAAAGATCCTATAAGCTCAAGTGTGAGAAATAAAGAGTTTGGAAATCAAAAACACAAAGAAAAACTCTTTGGAAAACTTCTAGAATAGATATGAAATGAAGATAAAAACATCCCAAAGACTTCTCCTTTTCTTGATTTTTCAACCCTTTAAAACAAATAAAGATAAAATCTTTTTGCTTAAAAAACTCTTTTGAAACTTGTATTAAACACTTGAGAAGATGAAAATTTTAGCTCTTAAAATTCATGTTAAAAACCAACACAATCGTTGGTAGCTGGCAAGGGCAAATTTGCCCTTCCGGTCGACCGGCCAACGGTCAGGTTTTTGACCGTTAAGCCACCGGTCGACCGCCTGGTCGACCGAAGCCGGATACAGAGAGCAGACTCTCTGTCCGGTCGACCGCCCGGTCGACCGGAGGCTTTTTCAGAGAGCAAAGCTCTCTGGCGGTCGACCGACCTGGTCGACCGGCCTCCCCAGCTTGGCTGCGTGCACGTTTGTGCACGTTGGTCGACCGGCCCGGTCGACCGACAGTAAGCCAGTCCAGCCATTTTGGGACTTAAAAACTTGTTTTTTATCTTTAATTAAATCCCATAAAAACACATAAATTCCACAAAAATCAGTTCTTATATTATCTTTGAAATACAAATATGTGTGACAAAGATTCAACACATATTACAAACTATTTGAACCATTTTTGTGAGATAGAAAATTTGCCTAAACCAAAAATCGTATTTTCCAAAACTTGGATTTTTCAAATGGAAAACTGTTTTCTCCAAACTCATGTAAATACAAAAACATGATATTTAAACAATTTTGAAGCATGTTGTATATGGATAGAATTCAATATACATGTAAATATTTATATCTATGTTTTTGACATTAAATTCAAAAATAAGTTTTGTTAAAATACAAAACTCCAAACTCATGAAGTAGACTATCAAAATAAGTTTTTCTAAAAGATGAAGCATAGATGTATATAGATCAAATCTAATATGCATTAAACCATGTAAACTTGTTTTTATTCTATCTATTCATAAAAACCAAGATCGGTTAAACCGAAAAAACCAAAACATGAAACCCGTGTGTATTGTGAACTTGAGCATATCAACACTATCTACCTTTAACACAAGATCTAAACAAAAATCTTAAACTAAAACAAACCGAAGTCTTCTTGTAGAACGCCGTCTCCAAGTTGACTCGATCCAAACGCGATTCACCGAGCTTGACTCCATCGAGTGCTAGATGTGAACTTTACGCTCGAGCTCTTGAATCACCACCTGAAAGATCCAAAACACCTTTGTTGAAGCTAATCACCTACTAATATCTTGGTTAATTATCTGAGACTAATATCACAAGATTATTAGTAAATATAACTACATGAGTTAATCATCATCAAAACTAGAGTTAAGGGCCTCTGGGCCAACACAAAAGAGGTAAGTATTTTTTTTAGATTTTCTTTCTTTTCTTTTAATCTTTAGTTTAGATCACCTCCATCATCAAATCTCTACTATTTTTCACTTTCTTTGTATAAAATCACCACCTTCTATCTATCACTTTCACAATTTAACATAACTTATTTCCTTTTTCTTTTCAAGAACTAAAAGAAGAGCTTTAACTATTTTTTATAACTTTAAAAGAGAACTTGCAAAAAGCTTCCATCGCTAGTCCCTCCTTGAGGATCACGACCCGCATAGCCACTTGCTATCACGATAATATTGAGTACCTTGCAACACTATCATAAAGTTCTGAAATTTTGTATTTTTTGTGCGCAGGTTAAATATCAATCATTTATACACTTAAACTTGTAAACTCACCTAGAGGGGGTGAATAGGTGATGCTAATCTAATGGTCACTAAATGCGGAATTAAAAACTATTATGACCTAAACAAGCTATTTAAACTAAACACCACGTATAACACAAGAGTGTAGCCGAATTCCCTGTGAAGGGCTCTGAACTAACTCCTCAAGATTCCTCTAAATAAGAGTTGAGGTGCCGCGTTGGCTTTCTTGGTTGAATACAAGTATTAGCAAACAATCCCAAGCATATATATCAATTAAGCACAAATGTATATCATGCATATAAAGAAAAAAACATGATAAGTATGCAAGATATAAACAAGAGACAAAGAGAGAGAGAGAGAGAGAGAGAGAGAGCAATCGCAAACACGAGGGATTTGTTTCGAGGTTCGAGCACCCTTGCTCTACATCCCCGCCTTCAACACCTTGAAGGATTTCCACTATAATCGATCCCACCGGATCACTCGGTGCCGCAACACCTACAAGCTCTAGGACTCCCTAGTCCCGTACACACCGCGAGCTCACTAGCCCGTCGAGGCCGCACCTCAAACAAGAGTTCACACACGAACTCGAAACACCGCGAACGCAACTCGTCCGCCTCCTCAAAGAACAAAGATGAACTTTGGTGATCACAACTCTTGATCACCTAAAATCCTCTCACAACAAATCCCTATAGATAGATATAGCAATGGATGGCTCAAGTGTTATGTGAGAAAACAAGGATTGAGATGGTGGAGGAAAACTCAAGAAAATTTCTTTTAACACTCTTGATAAAACTCCCCTTTTGATTGGAAGTATTAGCTCTCAATTTAGTATAGAAAACTCTTTTAATGAAGTAGGAAAAACTGGCTCAAAACCCACTAAAAAATCTTGTAGAAAACAGCCCCCAAAAGCCCCTTTTTATAGAGCTAGAAAAACTAGCCGTTGGGGTCTGACAGAGCTGTCAGTCGGCCGGCCGGTCGACCGCCAACGGTCAGAAATCGGACCGTTGGGGCTTCGGTCGACCCACCCGGTCGACCGAGCCTCTGGAACAGAGAACAGATTCTCTGTCGGTTGATCACTCGGTCGATCGGGGTTTTCCAGAGAGTAGAAGCTCTCTGGCGGTCGACCGACCCTCCAGTGCACAAAGGCGTGCACGTCTTTGCACGTCGGTCGACCGCTCAATCGACCGACTTCAAACTTCGGTCGACCGAGTCGGTCGACCGGCTGAAGCCTGGAAACAGAAAACTGGGATTTAAAACTTGGTCTTTTTGGCTCACATAAAATCCCATAAAATCACAAAAAATCTACAAAAATAGTTTTAACACTTTACTTGATAAACAAACATGCTTGCACAAAATCAAGACATGTTATAAACAATTTGAACTATTTTTGTAACTTGAAAATTTTGGCTAAAAACGAAAACTGTATTTTTCCAAAAGTGATTTTTCCAAAACTTCTCCAAATACAAAAACAAGATATTAAAACTCTTTGAAGCATAGAGTGTATGGATATGATCCACTACACAAACAAGATGAAATATCTATGTTTTTGACATTAAGCACTAAACATGGTTTTGATTAAAGACATGTATACTTTGAATACCAAAAACCAAAAACGGTATTTTTCAAAAAGAAAACTCTTTTGCATTTTTCCAAATGAATTCTTTTATGAAAACCTATCTATATCAAGAGTGTGTGTGTATAGATATACTTGAGCAATCCACCACTATTCTATCCTTTACATTTTATCTAAAAACAAAATCTTATAAAAACAAACCTAGACACAAGTCTTCATGAAGTCTTCACTTGAAGTCTTCTCATCTTCTTGACTTGGTCCAAACCGTGCTAGCTCTAAAACTTGATTTTAAATCTTTTGTTGAAGCTACACACCTACTAAGATCTTGATCATGAATCTGTCACTAATTAAACACAAAATCATTAGTATTATAACTACATGAGTTGATCATCATCAAAACTAGAGTGATGGGCTTTTGGGCCAACAATCTCCCTCTTTTTGATGATGACAAAACTCATGAAGTTATATATGCATGGATTAAAGTAAGCTTCAAATAAGCTCCCCCTTAACTCATGCATAACACATAAACAAATAGATATGCAATAACGCTCATAAACATGTATGCAAATGTATGGAGATAAAACATGCTAACAAGCATAAACACATCAATTCTTTTTCTCCTATTTGCAAAACAAAACATATGTGCATAAACATAAATATTACTCCCCCTTTATGAATAAAGAAAGAAAACATGCATATATACCAAAATACTTCTCCCCCTTTTTGTTAATCATCAACAAAGGGGTTAAAGTAAAACAAAATCATCAAATTTTTCTTCCCATTTTTGTCCTAAATATAGAATCAATAAAGGGTGTCATCAAACAAATCAATAAAAGGTTATATGCGATATACATTCATGAAGAGGAAGACGCTAAGTTAACTTCCCTACATATATGCATTACATGAAGAAGAGATGACAAGCCCCAATTCACATAACACATAATCTGTAATGCATAAGAGGAGATGTGAAGCTCCCCCTACACACGTGTATCACATAAAGAAGAGTTGTCAAGCTCCTTAATACAAGATACACTCAACATGAATCTATATGTAGAAGAGATGTTAAGCTCTCCTTGCATATATGCAATACAAATCAAAAATGTTTTGATTATTAATTGTTCAACAAAATTTTGAATTTTTCTCAATAAAACAAATTTTGAGATATCTTGTAGACAAAATTTTTAGGTACCACTTGTAATCAAATTTAAGATACCAATTGTAAAAAAATCATGTTGATACCAATTGTAAATAAACATTACAAATTTTGAATTTTTCAAATAGGCAATACATATTGATATCAATTGTAAATTTATAACAAATTTGAAATTGAAGCATATTGATATCAATTGAAAAACAATGCATAAGCTTTATTAAAATGTCATTGAGATACCAATTGAAAATAAAGTTTTAACTTAAGCTTAGCATAAACTTTGTGCTTTAAATAAGTAAACCATTGTAAAGTAAGCACACGAAAATCATATATATGTATGAAAAGAGAATACCAATAGCAATTGATATTATGGAAATAATGAAGCATACATATATAGAAAACAAAATATGAGTATATACAAAATTATAATTTAGATACCATTGAAAAGATCTAATGATACCAATTGAAATAACAATGTAAATCAAGTATATAACTCATAACCTACCACCCTTTATATGCACAAGGTAAAGGATTTTCCAATAAAGCTTACAAGGCATACTCGCCCAGCCATCCGCCCATAGATGGTGTAGGAAGGGGTTTTCGAAATAGGGTTTGAAAACATTTTATAGTGAAAACAACTACCCAATGAAGAATAATTAACTAGTTAAAAGTAATTTTTGAAAAACTAGTTAAAGATCCTTCAAAACATGAAATCAAATCATATGTTTTTCATGAATCATACCAAATACACAAGAGTTGACACTCAAAAACGATAAAGCTCAAAAATATGTTCATGAACCAAGGTCATGACAAAACAAATAAAGTGTGAGTGTTCAAGAATCATGTAATTAGCATTTTCATGAAATTAATCAATGAAGCTCAAAATGATCATAAGTCTTATTTTATCAAACAAAACATGAAAATTCATTTTTCATTAAACAATAAACTTCGTGGTATATGTATGATTTATCCAATCCTAACAATATGCATACATATCCCAAACATAAAAAGAGTCCATTAAATGTGTTTGCATGAAGACAAGAGACTCACGGGTATACATGTATATTTATTAGATTTGAATAAAATTACATATACATGAAGTAAAAACATGAAAATAGGTAAAACAAGTGTAAATGAGGAAATCATCAAAACTAGGCTATACATGTGCATATAGTGAGTACAAGTGAACAATGAAGTGCAAACGTATATGAATCAAATGTTGCTCACTACTTGTACATGTATATACACAAGTTTTGATAAAAACTACATTTAAACAAGTTATATACCACATGAAGCACAAAAATGAACATGCTAAAGAAATCATCAATGAAAAGCATGTAACTAAACTAGGAGTTTAGAGATAGTTACCAACACATGAACTATACTTCAAAGCTCCAAAACATGGTGGTTGTCCCACCAAAACTCCTTGATAGCGGTGTATTAATTATATGTCTTTCAAGTCCATGCATCCACCATCAAGGCACCATCCCTCTCACGTTTTGTGAGGGCCCTCACCTACATCAAAAACCAAAGGTGGAGATTTTGGTACCCATTTTCTTTTGGGTCCTTGGGGGGTTAGTCTTGTAAGGCACCCAAACATTTTTATTATTAGCAAAATTTATATGATGCAACTTATGAAACAAAACTTTGCTAAATGGCCTTTGCGGCCACAATGTGTACATTGTACACCTTAGGATGCATATGAGTGTGAGTGTGGTCATGACGTGCAACATAAGCATATGCATGATGATGATGTGCATGAATGTGTGGAGTTTGTTTCTTTGAAAATAAGACTCCAACCTCTTGTGATTAAATGCACATGAGCTCAAAGTTGAGCTCAAACAATTTATTTTATTTTTCAAAATTTCCATCTCATTAGTGGTGGCATGAAAAACATGATGAGAATGGGAATCATTATTCTTATTCTTTTTAGAAATATATTCTTTTTCTTTTTCTTTTTCCAACATTTTTCTTTTTAAAGAGTTGTTTTCTTGAAAAACGACTTCCTTTTGTTTTTCCACCAAAAAGACTTTATTTTTCAAAACAGTGTTTCCTTCACAAAGATTATTTAATTTGGACATCAAGGAAACATTTTCATTTTTCAAAAACTCATTTTCTTTTACAATGCATGCAATCTTATTTTCTAATGAATCTTTTTCATTAAGCATGCAATCAATTTTCTTTTTCAAATTTTTATTCTTTTCTTAGCATGTCATATTTTCCAAGTAATTGTTGACAAAAACAAGCAAGTTCATCATATGACATGTCATTTTCATCTACCTCGGATTCAGTAGTTACCTCAAGGGAGTTATTCCCTTGGACCATGTAGCATATGTTGGAGGTGTTGCTTCCAACATCCGAGTCGCTCCCCGCATAGTATAGATCTTTTTCGCCAAGGGAGATGAGGGTGTTCCATGCTACAAAAGCCGAATCAATATTAGAAACCCTAAATATAATTATCATTTAGGGTTGATTTTATAGCATGAAGGGCTTTTGCATTAGCCTCAAAATTATTGCCATTTAAACAATATGAATTATTAGTGATGGCAAGATAAACATGAATGCCTAGGGCTTTGAGGTACAAGGACATCTTCACCTTCCATATAGGGATGTTAAGAATGTCAGATATGGGTGGTGACATGAAGTCCATGGTGTGTGTACAAATTTGTGATTAGCCTAAAAATGAGGATCTTTAACTCTAGGTTTAAGACCCAAATCAAGAGCACTTGGCTCTGATACCAATTGTAAAGTCACCTAGAGGGGGGTGAATAGGTGATGGCTAATCTAATGGTCACTAAATGCGGAATTAAAAACTATTATGACCTAAACAAGCTATTTAAACTAAACACCACGTATAACACAAGAGTGTAGCCGAATTCCCCGTGAAGGGATCTGGACTAACTCCTTA
Source organism: Agave tequilana (assembly GCA_038442645.1). Lineage (NCBI taxonomy): Eukaryota > Viridiplantae > Streptophyta > Magnoliopsida > Asparagales > Asparagaceae > Agave > Agave tequilana. The sequence goes on from JAVJIF010006547.1 coordinate 20,335, forward strand.
AGATTCCTCTAAATAAGAGTTGAGGTGCCGCGTTGGCTTTCTTAGTTGAATACAAGTGTTAGCAAACAATCCCAAGCATATATATCAATTAAGCACAAATGTATATCATGCATATGAAGAAAAAGACAAGATAAGTATGCAAGATATAAACAAGAGACAAAGAGAGAGAGAGAGAGAGAGAGAGAGAGAGAGAGAGAGCAATCGCAAACACGAGGGATTTGTTTCGAGGTTCGAGCACCCTTGCTCTACATCCCCGCCTTCAACACCTTGAAGGATTTCCACTATAATCGATCCCACCAGATCACTCGGTGCCGCAACACCTACAAGCTCTAGGACTCCCTAGTCCCGTACACACCGCAAGCTCACTAGCCCGCTAAGGCCGCACCTCAAACAAGAGTTCACATACGAACTCGAAACACCGCGAACGCACTCGTTCGCCTCCTCAAAGAACAAAGATGAACTTTGGTGATCACAACTCTTGATCACCTAAAATCCTCTCACAACAAATCCCTATAGATAGATATAGCAATGGATGGCTCAAGTGTTGTGTGAGAAAACAAGGATTGAGATGGTGGAGGAAAACTCAAGAAAATCTCTTTTAACACTCTTGATAAAACTCCCCTTTTGATTGGAAGTATTAGCTCTCAATTTAGTGGAGAAAACTCTTTTAATGAAGTAGGAAAAACTGGCTCAAAACCTACTAAAAAATCTCGTAGAAAACAGCCCCCAAAAGCCCCTTTTTATAGAGCTAGAAAAACTAGCCGTTGGGGTCTGACAGAGCTGTCGGTCGGCCGGCCGGTCGACCGCCAACGGTCAGAAATCCGAGCGTTGGGGCTTCGGTCGACCGGCCCGATCGACCGAGCCTCTGGAACAGAGAACAGATTCTCTGTCGGTCGACCGCTCGGTCAACCGGGGTTTTCCAGAGAGCAGAAGCTCTCTGGCGGTCGACCGGGTCGGTCGACCGGCCCTCCAGTGCACAAAGGCGTGCACGTCTGTGCACGTCGGTCGACCGCCCGATCGACCGACTTCAGACTTCGGTCGACTGAGTCGGTCGACCGGCTGAAGCCTGGGAAAAGAAAACTGGGATTTAAAACTTGGTCTTTTTGGCTCACATAAAATCCCATAAAATCACAGAAAATTTACAAAAATAGTTTAACACTTTACTTGATAAACAAACATGCTTGCACAAAATCAAGACATGTTATAAATAATTTGAACTATTTTTGTAACTTGAAAATTTTGGCTAAAAACGAAAACTGTATTTTTCCAAAAGTGATTTTTCCAAAACTTCTCCAAATACAAAAATAAGATATTAAAACTCTTTGAAGCATAGAGTGTATGGATATGATCCACTACACAAACAAGATGAATATATATGTTTTTGACATTAAGCACTAAACATGGTTTTGGTTAAAGACATGTATACTTTGAATACCAAAAACAAAACGGTATTTTTCAAAAAGAAAACTCTTTTGCATTTTTCCAAAATGAAAATTCTTTTATGAAAAACCTATCTATATCAAGAGTGTGTGTGTGTATAGATATACTTGAGCAATCCACCACTATTCTATCCTTTACATTTTATCTAAAAACAAAATCTTATAAAAACAAACCTAGACACCAGTCTTCATGAAGTCTTCACTTGAAGTCTTCTCATCTCTTGACTTGGTCCAAACCGTGCTAGATCCAAACTTGACTTTAAATCCTTTGTTGAAGCTACACACCTACTAAGATCTTGATCATGAATCTGTCACTAATTAAACACAAGATCATTAGTACTATAACTACATGAGTTGATCATCATCAAAAGTAGAGTGATGGGCCTTTGGGCCAACAACACTTAGGGTTCAAACAAAGATTCTTATGTTTTACACACACACAAAAAAAATCCTTTGATTAAGCTGGGTATTTGTGCCTCATAAGGCATAAGTATTCACGCATAAATGTGGTTCATATCATAAATAACATTCTTAGTTTTATGGCCTTGTTTGCTCGAATCCTTAAGTCCTTGAGATATTTTCTCACTTGATGCCCTAAGACCGTTCGATTTGGCAGTCACCAACTAAAGACTCATTAGATTTGGGAGTCACCAACTAATGACTCATTACATGGGTAAATTAGAAAGTCTAATAGAACTAAGAGATATTACCACCATAAAATAAAATAAGGCATAAGAGTTAGAGTTGAAGAAGCCTTAGTCAAAATATTAACGGTCATATAGTTGCATATGATTTAGGGCAAAATAATAGACCAGGTGAGAAATATAGTTTTAATTCTTACCTTAATTGATAACAAGTTTTTAAAGAGAGACTAAATTTAAGAATTAATAGTTTGGTGATCCTAAGACTTATAGATTACTTGACTTTTTGTAAAAATACTTCAAATTGTTTTTCCTTTTTCAAAATGTGTTTTCGAGAATACTAACACTTTGTTTTTTTTCTTTTATGAAATTTGTGGGTGTAATTCACTAAAACCCTCGGGAGACAAAACTTGTCCTCTAGGGGTAACTTAGAGGTTTAACGACTTGCTGCACATGCTAAGCACAACAGCGATTCTTATGAAAGTGAGTTAGATTAGGTTAGCTCTGTTTTTCTTTTTATTTATTTTTCTTGAGGAGCAAAAGATAGGTGTGTGGGTGTGATCGGTCACTAATATTGCATTATTTATTGTCATATTTTCACATTTATTTTAATAAACTCTGCTAATTTAATACTCTTTTTGTTTGATGGTGTGCATGCCTTGTTTAATAGAGGAGAGAAAATGAGACCAAAAGCTCAATTTAATTTGGATTTAAATTGATTTATTCCATAAACGAAGATTAAGACAAATATATAGATGATTCCAACATCAAACAACAAATCTTAGCAAATAACATAGGATAACAGAAGAGGGAGATCCACACATCCAAGGATCTGGCCCAACGGCCAGATAGTGGCCGTTGGGCCAGTAATTTGGTGTCATCCACAAGAACGCTTTTTCCGCTCCATTTTTTCTTATAAATACTGCAAATTTAGAAGGCAAACGGGCACCAGAGAGCAGAGAGCTAGGTTTAGGCTTTTGTTTCTAGTTTAACTTTAGCTTTTCTTTTTCATTTATGTAATTTTCTGTTTATCTGTAAACTGAGATTAAAGAAGAGATTCATGATAGAAGGAGAGAACGAAATGTATTTAGTGACACTGAATGTAATCTTCTTCTTTTCTTTTTTAATTTTTCAGTTTATGTAAGTATGCTTTTTGTTTAATTCTTTTTCTATTTTTACTTCACTTCTTTTGGTATCGTTTGCAATCCAAGTGAGTCAAATAGCATCGAAATTGTCTCGGCTTTACGGAGTATCACCGATAACTCATGACGTTGGTTTTAGTCTCAATCTATATCATTTCATGCTTGTATTGTCTTGATTAGGGAATGTGGAAGAGACTCAAATCTGATCTTATGGGTTATGCGCTTATCGCCTCTGAATCAAGGTAAATCGTCGCCAACGATTCAAGATAAGTAATCAGCCAAAAGAGGTAAGTAAATTTTTTCCCCCTTCTTTCTTTTCATTTCTTAGTTTAAAAACAATTTTAAAACCAATACTTTCTTAATTATTTTAATTTTTTTTCTTTTTTAACTTAGTTTTCCTTTTTAATTAAAACAACATCACCTTTTTCTCATTTCTTTTGAACTTTTACTTTTAACTTAACGTAACATTCTTTAATTTTTCTTTTCTTTTCAAAAACTAAGAAGAAATTAGTTAACCAGTTTTAGTAACTTAAAATAAGAATACCGAAACGCTTCCATCGCTTTTCCTTCTTGTAGATCACAACCCGCTTAGTCACTTGCTATAACAGTAGTATTGAGGAATCTTAACACAATTTGATTCTATCATTCCTTAACTTTATTTTTCTATACAAGTTTCACCTCAATCAACAAGTTCTTCCTTCTGGCACTGAGGTGGATGAAGAGTGGAAGAAAATCTTCCCCTAAAAAACTAACAATAGACGATGGGAACTCGAGGATCAAGGTAGTCTATTAAGTTTTTTCTCTTTTTTCTTCCTCTGCCTTTTTATTTGACCTCCACACCTCCTTTTCATCTCTCCTGCCATCTCTTTTATTTGCTCCATCCCTTTCCTTACTTTGCCTCCTCTCATCGTTAATCTCTTCGATGTCGCTTGAGTTGGGGTCAATCTTGTCTTTGACCTCTTTGGTCGAGTTGGGGTCGACTTTGACCTTGACTTTCGTTCTTTTATTGTCACTGATCTTCTCGATGTTAACCTCTCGACTCTGATCTCCTCATTCTTCTTGGTCATGATTTGGTTTTCTTTGGCTGATCCACTATCTGAGGATGTAGAGATGTTCATCTTCGATTAACCATCATTGTGGCTTTAGTCTGATCAGCCTCGATATCATGGGCTTGGATCTCTTCAGCCTCGATCTATTCTTTGAAGGCGCCGATCTATTCGTCTTCAATCCCTGCTCCTCAGCTTCGACTGATCATCCTCGATATACTCTCTGAAGACATGATGCTGATCTGATGACCGTGATGGTGAACTGAGCCACTGTTGTTTGTCCATGACGGTGATACGAGCTGCTGTTACCACCCTCTCCCAAATTTGTTTAGATGGTGATCAAGTCCCTCCCCCAGTTTATCGTTCATGATGGTGACATGAGCCACTGTGTTGTCCCTCCCCCCCAGAATTTACTCGCTGGTGACTGTTCTCCTCCCCTCCTAGCTTTTACTCGCAAATGTTTTGAAATTGTCTCTCGGACTCCTGGAAGGCTTCTAGAGTCTTTTCTAACTCAGATTTTTCTTCAATCAGTTATTCTGAAAAAGGATTATATGAAGAAAATTTGGAATGATTGTGGACAAAGTGGTTGAAAATTTGACTAGGGGGGTGAATCCCCATTGACTCTATGAAGAGTTGAGATTATTTAGACAATTTTGGTCGTAAGGGTGGAGATATGGGTTATATTGAGTCAGATAAATCCAATCCGACCTATTTGGTTGAGTCATGTTGTACAAAGTCGATTTGGAGTTATCCAAGTCAAATGAGGTAGGGGTGATAAGTGGATCCATATTATTGTTGGAAAATTTTTGGTTGAAATCTATCTCACAATAAACAAACAAATAAAAAGCAAGGAAGCAAGCAAACAAACAAACAAAAATGAAAGAAAAAAAAATCAAACAAGCTTATGCTAGGGTTGACCTGAACCTATACGACTCCTAACTAGGTGATTGTCCAGGCGAGGGATATTGCAGTAATCGGACCACGAGCTAATCGGCCAGATAGGATAAAATTCAGTGAGAGGTATCTGTGCAAAAGCAACATGCCTTAATTACACCAAACCACTGAATCTTCTAGGTTTAACCTCTTAATCCCCAATCGTTAGACACCGATTTGACAAGAGTCTGATACTAACAACTTTCTTCCAAGATCAATTTCTTAATGAGTCCGAGATGTCCTTAGGGAGCCAACGTCTAGCAAGTTTTATTAGGCTAGGAATGTGTAAGTGAGGGGGTAATTTTTGGGCAAAAGGAGGGTAACAACTTCCCCACCTTATGTTATGTTGGGTTTTACCCTTAAGTTCATTTTATTCAAATGTGCAATATAGATAAGAATAAACACTCAAAGTAAGTAAATCAACACAAAGTGTTTATTCTAAACTACTTGCAGTGCAATATGTACACCTCGATCCAACACTCAACAACATAACAAAAACATTAATATGGAATGAAACTTGACACGTGCCTACAATGCAATTGTCTAAATCATTTTTAACAATTTCAATTACCAAATTTTGTTATTTTTATTGCAGTGTGTAGGCAAACAATACAAGAAAATCAATTGCAGAAATAAACTTTATATTGCAATTCTCAAGCTCATGCAAAATATGGGGCTTCTTCCTTGCAGCATTTTCGCAGGCTTGGCCGCGAATCTATGACCTTATAATGGCAATTGAGCCCCCTACTTTTATGAGCAGGGAGTTAAAGAGGATTAGAGCCTTCTGCAGTTATTAGTTTCTGTAAATTTGACCTGCACACAGAAACAGAGAAGACAAATGTTAACAAAATCGTGAACTAAATCGTTTCTATCCCCGGCAACGACGTCAAATTATTGATCGAGGGAAAATTGTGCACGAAAATGTGTATTTTGAAATCAGAGTATGTGCTTGTGGCGCTTTGGCTTTCTCAATTATACCGCAATAACATAGTGGTTATGCGGGTCGAATCCACAGGGATGGGAGGCGATAGATGCTTTATCAATGATTTAAAAATTAATTAACAAGTTCTTCTATGTTCCAAAAGAATTCAAAAGAAAAAGAAAAGAAAATAAGAAGTGGAAGGAGAAGCTGCTGAAAACATAAAAGAAAGATAGTGAAGGGATTTGGATAAATGGAGTTTTAAAAATGAAATCAAGGCAGAAGAAAACTCATGATTACTAACTACTAATTGATCCCACCTCACTAACCTTGATGGATTGAGTGCCTCAAAATATCATTGGGAAAACTTAGGCCCGACTTGCAAAGAGCTCTCAAAGTATGCTTCATAAGATGATTCATATCCAACCCTTTACAAGCAAGATGCAATTTCATCTTAAATCATCAAAACTATAAATACAAGCATGAAATAGAAGAGAGTTGCAAGTTAGCTTGTTAGCAAGAGTTAGATGTTAGAGACCAATTATCATGAGCCATCAATGGCTCTTGCAAGAACAAGGCTAATTAGATTGCATCAAATGATTCATGTAGGTGTAATTCATCCAATAGTTAGCTTGTTAGTGGGTTAGTAGTTAGATAACTATGAAAAGGAAGTTAAGGAAGAGCCATTGATTAAATCAAGAAACTATGTAGAGAAAAGAGGAATCTTGCATTTAGATTGTCACTCTCTATTACAAATTCTCTCTTTTTCTCATGAATTATTTCTCTTCTCTGCCACTATTCCTAGAAGAAATGGAAAATACATAGAAAAAGAGAAAATCCTAAACTAAATCCCCTATTTGAGAAACATTAGTGGGATGGTGATGGGCTCTTCTCTCTGCTGGCCTTATGGTCTATTTATAGGCAAGAAACCCTAGTCCCAACGAATTATAGCCATAGACGAAATCGCGAGGCCAACGACCAGGATACTGCTGCATTTTTACAGCTTTTGTCACGCGACAAAAGCTTAGCCGTTGGGCCTGCGTTAGTGGCGACAGTCTGGCAGGGTATAGATGTCCTTAGAAGCTTCTATTCTTCTGGGAATATTATTTGAATGAGAGCAGAATGGGCTTCATCTTTTGGGCTAAAAAATGGGCCTGAATTAATTCCAAATAAACGAATTTGGTGGGCTTCTTCTCTATTTGAGTCATGGACCTAATTTTTGCATAAAAATAGATAAGAGACCATTAAAAGCATTTTTTAAAAAAAATAGATTGGGCATGTAATGTAAAATATGCAAAACTGATGGCTAATCATACCCCCCCACAATTATCTTTTTGCTTGTCTCTGAGCAAAACAAGAAAAAACTAAAAAGTAAACTAAGAATGTTATTACACCACCTTCGCAGGTGATGCGACTACACTGAGTATGTGCAGCAAACCTTTAAACCATTAGGTTTCCCCTAGAGGAGAATTTATAGTCCCTTGAGGGTTTTCAGTGGATTACACTCACAAAATCCGTAAGGAAAGAAAATAAATGTTAGTATTTTGAAAACACATTTTGAAAGAGAAAGTTTCGAAATATTTTTGCAAAAATTTAAGCGATCTAAGGTCATAAGTTAACCTAAAATTATTCATCCTTAAACTTAGTCTATATGAAAGATCTTGTTATAAATCAAGTGTTTTCCATTAATTGAAACTGAGAAAAATTTTACAAAATTTTTGAAGAGAAATTACAAGTAATAAAAAAAAAGAAAATTACAAGAACTCTCTTTGGAGATTCTGGAGAAGTGTACTGATGGAAGTCTGGTCAGTGTGCGACCACATTGTTCTATTGACGATGCGAGTAATCGAGCCTCGAACTTTGATTATGCGTGCATATTGCTCATTTTGTGTCACTTATGTCACATTTTCTTCATTTATTTTTAAATAAAATTCTGCTTTTTAATATATTTTTCATGTTCAGTGGTATGCGGTATAATTAACGAAGAAAATGGAGAGATTGATAGATTTATCTAATTAAATCTAAATAATTCAAAAGATCAAGCAAATCAAGGGGGTTAATTCAAATTCATAGGTTCTAGAAGTTATTTTATCTGAAAATTGGATATATCAGATAAGATAATATCATCTAATTTCAAGAGAAAAATGAATTGTTTGAAAATTCTATCAGTTTCGCTGAAAATAAATAGATATCTTATCAATTATAGAAGATAATCTGAAAATCCAAGAGGATAAATGGATAGAGAAGACCAACGGATGAGATGAAGCAATTTAAATTTTGGTATCAGAGCCAGGTTTACTCCAAAAGGGTCTAGTTCATACCTGTGACTTAACACATGTTATATTTACACTGTAATATACATATAATATTCACACAATAATATTGAGTCTACTTGAAAATTGACAGTCCTTCCTTGAAAGTTCATATCTTTGATCTTTTGATATCCATGATTCCAACTCTTCTTCTGAAGTAATCTTGGTTCCATGCTAAATCTTATTCTTTTTGTCGCTTCTATTTTCCTAATTTTATCTCCTGAGTTGATCACTCCATGTTGAAGCTGGCAGCATAAATCAGAGCGCGCAACAGAAGCGTGATAGATCAATGATGCGCAGAGAAGATTTATAGAAGCTTGTATTTTCCCCCTTCATTTTGACTCTTTTAGCATTCCCTACCTTATTGAAATTTCGAGGACGAAATTTTTATAAGCTAGGTAGAATGTAATATCCCTAGTTTTAAAGTACTGTATTTCTAATTTTTTCTTTTCCTTTTCTCTGAGTACTTATTTTTCTTCTTTATTATTCTATTTATTATTATTAAGTAACTTGATTTATGACTTATAATTATTGTTAAAATTATAAATTATTTTAAGAGATTAAAATGGTAATTTGGATCATACATATTCTTACCATTATTACTTATTAATATTGCTATTACTTATTACTATTATTTCTATTATTATTCTTATTATTAATTGTTATTGTTAGTAGTAGTTATTTCTATTATTATTTTATTATTGATATTATTATTAATTACTCTGTTTAGTATTAATTGTGATTATTATTTTATTATGATTATTAGTTATTATTATAATTATTAGTATTATCATTATTATTGAAATTATTATTATTGTTGTTATTATTTATTATTAATGATGGTAGTATTTTTCCATTCCTTGATTCTTACCCATACCCGTTTCCATTTTCACTTCTTTGATCATAATCCAAACCCGAAACAGATAGCCCATAATCTACTTAAATCTTATTTAAACACACATCATAACAAATTTTAATTCAAATCCTAACCTACCTTATCCTATCTAAACTAAACCATATACGTCTCTCTTTCATCTTCCCCACTTGCCACCCGAGCACCCTAGTGCCGAGCCCACACCCGGATCCCCTTGCTTTCTAGCAAACTTCTTCTTGTCGAGATCCAGGCATGCCCCCATGCCAAGCCACCATACCCTCCACCAACAACCCCTCCTCATCATCGCCGGTCTCCTTCTCCTCCGCTGGCGAGCCGCGACACATTAACGACCTCCTCGAAGCACGCAACAACCCCTATCTCCTCCGCCTTTCTCCCTTGCTGCCCCCTGGATGGCTTCTCCTTGGTCGAGCCACCCCCATGTCCTCTTGGCCGAGCCACCGCTGTGGTTGCACCATCCCCAGGCTGTGTCTCTTTTATAATGGTCGTTGTTGTTGGCCCAGAGGCTCTTCACTCTAATTTTGGTGATGATTAACTCATGTAGTTATAGTTTACTAATAATCTTGTGATATTTAGTTTCAGATATTTAATCAAGTTATTAGTAGGTGATTAGCTTCAACAAAAGTGTTTTGGAGCTTTCACATGTTGATTCAAGAGCTCAAGCGTCATGATCGCATCTAGTACTCGGTTGGAGTCAAGCTCGGTGGATCGGTTTTGGATCGAGTCGACTTGGAGAAGGAGTTCTACAAGAAGACCTCGGTTTGTTTAGTTTAAGATTATGTTTAGATCATTATAAAGATTAGATAGTGTTGATATGCTCAAGTTCACAACACACACACATGTTTTAATTTTATTGGTTTTGGTTTTCAGTTTAACTGATATTGGATTTCATATCAAAAATATAGATATAAATCTTTTTATGTATATAGGATTCTATCCATATACAATATACTTCAAAGTTGTTTCAATATCATGTTTTTGTTTTTACATGTGTTTTGGAGAAACGGTTTTCCCTTTTAAAAATCTAAAGTTTGGAAAATACGGTTTTGTTTCAAAGGCAAATTTTCATATCACAAAAATAGTTCAAATAGTTTGTAATATGTGTTGAATTTTAGTTACACATATTTGTGTTTCTAAAAAAATAAAAGAACTTATTTTTGTGAAATTTATGTGATTTTATGGGATTTAATTGGTAATAAAAGACAAGTTTTTCAATCCTTAAATCTTTGGCCAGATTGCTCTGGCGGTCGACCGCACCAAGAGCCGGTCGACCGCGCAGTCGACCGACTTAGAGCACCCCACTCTCGGGTGGGGGCCGGTCGACTGGGCGGTCGACCGCAGGCACAATGGTCAGAAAAGTGACCGTTGGCCGGTCGACTGGCCGGTCGACCGGAAGGGCAAAACTGCCCTTTCCTGTTGCCAACGGGTAGATTTGTTTGTGGGCTATATATACCCATCTCTATGAGCTGTTTTAGTTAACAATTTCAAGAGCAAAAATTCTCATCCTCTTAAGTGTTTTAACAGCAAGTTTTAAAAGAGTTTTGGGTTTAAAGATTTTATCTTTATTTGTTTTAAAGTGTTGGAAAATTCAAAAAAAATAGTCTTTTGGGAATTGGTTTTTGATCTAAATTTCTATATCTATTTGGAGATTTTCCCAAGTGTTTTTCTTTGATTCAAACACTTTATTTTCTCACACTTGAGCTTATCTATCTATCATATCTATTAGGATCTATTTTTATGGGACAATTGGTTTGTGGTTGTTGATACCACCAAGTATTGTAAACCCTCCTTTCTTTGAGATATCCCTCTAGTGAGAGGTGAGTGTGTTGATATCCCTCTTAGTGAAGAGGTGATTGTTGGAGTGGTGGCTTTGTGCCTTATCCCTCTTGTGTGAGGTTGATCTTGTTTGACTAAGTGCCCATCCCTCTAAGTGTAGAGGTGATTTGTGTTGTGCTTTGCCTCTTGTGTAGAGGTTGTATTATTGGAGAGAGGAGTTGTGTACTCCCCGTTTGTATTACCCAAATCCTCAGTGGAGGATCCTTGTGTGGGAAGTCCTGTGTGGACGATATAGTGGAAATTCTTTTGTGTGAAGGCGGGGACGTAGAGCTGAGTGCTCGAACCTCAAAATATATCCTTGTGTTTGCGTTTGATCCACTATCTCTCTCTCTCTCTCTCTCTCTTATATTGTGCATTGCATCGTATTATTCATTTCATATATATATATATGCTTGGGTTTGTTGGTGTGCCATTGATTAGTCTCTAATTTTGCATAATTTTCATCACATCTCACATTTATTTGATAAATAAATTATGCTAATAATACCTTGCTTGCTTGATCCTAGGTCAATGGTGTTCACATGAAGAAGAAGACCCAAATCACCATTTATTTGGTGATTAAAGGGGTATTAAAATAGCTATTGACCTAAAGAGCTGGTTCTGTCAAAACCAGGGGCGCCAAACCAGAAAACGGCAACTTTATCCGACAGGGCGACAACCAGACAACGCACGACAGGCGCGCCGCGCGCGCCGCCAAGGTATTGCCGCGAAAACGCGGCTTTTGCCGCGTTTCCGCGGCAATACGGCGGAGTCGCGCGCGCCGTTTGCGGTCACTTCTTGTCCCCTGCGTCTCTGTTTTCCTGATGCCTATAAATACCCCCCCTGGGGTTCCAGAGCAAGCAGATCCAGAGTTAGGAGTAGTTTTGATTTCCATGTTGTAATTTAGTTTAGGTTAGGTTAGTTTCTCTTCTTCTTCCTCCATTGTAATTTTCATTTTGTAGATCTTGTATTAGGGAGAGAGAGTGGTACATGTTGGGAAGCAAGAGTGCTTGTAATTGAAGGTGACAATCAATGAAAGGTGCTCTCTTACCTTATCTTTGTTTTCTTCTCTCTAATCTCTTTTACATGTGTAGCTAGTCTTTTCTCTCATGGCTCTAACTACTAACCACTAACTAGTCTTACTTCTTTATGATAATCCACATGAATCTAATAGCCTCATTTTGGCCTTGCTCTTGCAAGAGCCATTGATGGCTCATGATGATGGATCTAACACACTAACTTCCTAACCACTAACAAGCTAACACTACTTTACTTCATGCTTGCTCTTATGGGTTTTGATGATTTAAGTGTAGCTTATACTTGTTTGTTGAGTTGGGTTGTAAAGAGTTACATATGGGTCATGCTTTGAATCGCTCTTGAACCAAGGACTAGTGATGGCCAATGATACGTGTGAGGCAACTATCACTAAGAGGTTAGCGTGTTGGTGGAGTCATTAGTAGTTAGTGCCGTGAGTCTTCTTTCTCTTTCACTTATTTTAGACATACAAACAAAACCACAAAAATCATTCTTTTCTATGTTTCCCACTTCTTTGTGCTTCACCGTACTTCTCTTTTCATTCTTTACTTTCTTTTCTTTTCATTCTTTAAAACTTTGAAGAATCTTTAACAAAAACGTGAATCAACCGGTAAAGCTTCTATCGCCTCCCGTCCTTGTGGATACGACCCGTATAGCCACTTCGCTACTACGGAAGAATCGTAAAAGCAGTAACTTCGACCCACACTTCCATCTTTTATTTTAGTACTTGCTTTTTGCCGATCAAATTTTGGCGCCGTTGCCGGGGATGGGAACGGTTTGATTTCACAAGTTTGCTAACTTTTCTTCTTTGTTTTTTGGTGTGCAGGTTAAGTTTTAGCATTGCGGAAGTCCACACTTGCTCAAGTGTGGTCGGGTAATTCTTGTATATTTTTCTGCTGCTAATTTTTGTTTATATTACCTGTGCACTGTAAATAATTGTAAGAATTAAAATACGGTAATTGGATGCTTTAAAATGGTTTAGATATTTGCATCTAGGCACGTGTCAATTTTCATTCCAATATCCTGTATTTTATTCTTTTGTTATTGTGATATTGATAGGAGGTGTATATATGGCATTGCATATAGTATAGGACAAACACTTCAGTGATTTACTCGCTTTTTTGTGTTCATCTTATCTATATTGCACACTTGCACAAATTTAACTTAAGGGCAAAACCCAAAACAAGATAAGGTGGGGAAGTTATTACCCTCCCTTGGCCCAAAAATCACCTCCCCACTCACACAACCCAAGCCTAAATAAAACTTGCTAGACGTTGGCCCCTAGGGTCATCTCGGACTCATTTAGGAGATTGACCTAAGGGGGAAGTTGTTAGAATTTGACTCTTGCTAAATCGGTGTCTAAGGTTGGGGATTGAGAGGCGAAACCTCGAAGAACGGTGGTTTGGCATAATTAGGCCCGTTGCTCCGGCACGGATACCTCCCACTGTCTTGCCCCTACCTGGCCGATTAACTTGTGGTCAGCTTCCGACAACAGACCCCCCGTGGACAGTCTAACCAGTTAGGAGTCGTCTAGGTCTAAGTCAACCCTAGCATAGGCTTGTTTTCTTCTTCTTTTTCTTTGTTTGTTTGTTTGTTTGTTTGTTTGTTTTTCTTTTTTTGTATTCTGTGATATGGATTTTAATAACAACAATTCTTTCAATTATAATATGAATCCATATTTCACTCCGACCTCATTTGACTCGGATAACTCTGACCCGGCAATGTACAACATGAACCAACCAGATATGCCTGGTTGGGATTATCAGAATCAATATGACCCATATCCCCAACCATATGATCCTAATTTTCAAAATAATTTCAACTCTTCACAGAGTTCATGGGGATTCACCTACCCCGAGTCAAATTTTCAACCATCTTGTCCACAATTTTCACAATATTTATTCCCCAATTTGATTCATATACTCCTTGTCCTGAACCACCAATTGAAGAAAAATCATCATTGGAAAAGAGTATGGAAGAGTCCCTACAACAAATGCAAAATTTGCTCAATTCACAATCCTTTTCATATCAAACTCCACATACTCCTTTTCTAGAGCATCCCATTGAAGAAGAATCTGAACTAGAAAAGCGTTTGGAAGTCTGTTGTGAAAGAATGCAAAACATGTTGGACTCATTCTCTCCACCAAATTTTCAAGAGTCATACTCATCTTTTCCAGTCACATCAATTCAAAATGAACAAACTTCAATACTGGACTTGAGTATGGAACCCTTGCGTGAGTTCGAGCAGCAACCGCAAAATCTGATGGACTCACAAATCCACCATAATTTCCAAAATCCACTTCCATACTCATATTTTCAAGAACCAATCACAAAGAGTATGGAAGACATGATTCCAAATCCAAATTCTGTTACACGGCCTATCAGTAAGTTAGATTCACTTTTGAGCGAATTGATCAATGAGAGCGAGGAAAGCCTTTCTTGTCAAACTTTGACCAATTCCTATATCCCTAGCTCTACTGATTGGACCCATGAATCATGTCATTTTGGAAATCCAACTTCAATTTCAGAACATGATCACACCTCATTCATGGGGACAGTGTGTGAACATCAATTCTTTGGTCTGGACTCTATTTTTGAACCAATTTCGACTCTCATTGTTGACTCTCGACTTGATCTGAGTCAACTTCCCGAGGCAGAATCGTTTTTGTTCCTGTTCCATTTGAGTCCAAATCAATCATCTCTCAAAATCACACTTCATTGTTGGACAAGAATATTGAAGAAAATGACTCAGTAATTATTTTTGAAATTTGGAAATTAGATGGGGATAAATTTTTAAATAAGATCATTCAATCCATCATTTCTTTCTGGGTCATATTAGAGAGGTCCTTGGTGGATTTCTGGATGATCCACGATATCTTGATTGGGTCGCAACACTTGGCCCAATCCGACCACCTCCAGAACCACCCCCTTGAGGTAATCTTCCTTCCCTCTCCATTTATTTCATGTCTATACACATTCACGATGCATTGAGGACCATGCATGAGATAAGTGTGGGGGAGGGTTTACTAACGTAGCTAGTTTTATATTTTCTTTCTTTTACACTTCTTTTATACTTCTTTTTACTTAAAAATAAATAAAAAAAAATAATAATAAAAAATTTCTTTTCTTTTTACAAAACTTTTTGAAACAAGAGAAATAGTTTTGATCCATTTTAAGAAAATTAAGATTATCTTAGGAATTAGGAAGACCTAAAATTATGAAATTTTAAACCAAGTCAAAATATAGATCTTGTCTAAATTATAGGATAAGAAAGTAAAATTGAAAAGATAATTTGATCTTGAATTTTTTGCCTTAGATTTATGCACTTCACACTTACACAATTTTTGGGATTGAAACAAAGACTAGAAATGCCATAAAAATATATATATATAAAAAAAAAAAAAAAAATTTGTCAATAAAAAAACACTCATTGAAGTTGGGTAATTATGCCTTAGGAAGCATGATTATTCATACCTAAAACGGTGGACAAAAAAATCAAATAATCCCCTTTAGTTTTGTGGCCTTATTTACTCGAGTCCTTAAGTCCGAGGGATGTTTTCTCATCTGGTGCCCTAAGACCATCTGGTTTGGGAGTCACCGGCTAAAGGCTCACTACCCGGGTAGATAAGAAAGCCTAAGAAAACTAAGGGAAGAAAAAAAAAAAGAAAAAAAAGAAAAAAAAAAAATAAATAAATAAATATATATATTAAATAAATGGCATGAAAGTTAGAGTCGATATCCCAAAAACTTTCACTGTTCACAAAGTGCATATTTTTCTAAGAATTTTATGAAAGATCAAAGAGTCAATTCAATTTTAAATTCTTACATTTAATTTATTACAAGATTTTTTGCATTCTGACTTAGTTTAAGAAAGAACAATTTCTGGTTAACCTATGACCTTGGATCACTTATATTTTCACAAAAATACTTCAATACTTTTCTCTAATTCAAATGCGTTTTCAAAAATACTAACATTTAATTTCTTTCTTTATGGATTTTGTGGTGTAATCCGCTGAAAACCCTCAGGAGACAAAACTCCTCCTCTAAGGGGAACTTAGAGGTCTAACGACTTGTTGCACATGCTCAGTGCAATCGCGTCACCTGCGAAAGTGGTGTAATAATTTCCTTAGGTTTTTTTGTTTTGCTCGGGACGAGCAAAAGATAAGTGTGGGGGTGTGATTAGTCTCTAATTTTGCATAATTTTCATCACATCTCACATTTATTTGATAAATAAATTATGCTAATAATACCTTGCTTGCTTGATCCTAGGTCAATGGTGTTCACATGAAGAAGAAGACCCAAATCACCATTTATTTGGTGATTAAAGGGGTATTAAATAGCTATTGACCTAAAGAGCTGGTTCTGTCAAAACCAGGGGCGCCAAACCAGAAACCGGCAACTTTATCCGACAGGGCGACAACCAGACAACGCACGACAGGCGGCGCCGCGCGCGCCGCCAAGGTATTACCGCGGAAACGCGGCTTTTGCCGCGTTTCCGCGGCAATACGGCGGAGTCGCGCGCGCCGTTTGCGGTCACTTCTTGTCCCCTGCGTCTCTGTTTTCCTGATGCCTATAAATACCCCCCCTGGGGTTCCAGAGCAAGCAGATCCAGAGTTAGGAGTAGTTTTTGATTTCCATGTTGTAATTTAGTTTAGGTTAGGTTAGTTTCTCTTCTTCTTCTCCATTGTAATTTTCATTTTGTAGATCTTGTATTAGGGAGAGAGAGTGGTACATGTTGGGAAGCAAGAGTGCTTGTAATTGAAGGTGACAATCAATGAAAGGTGCTCTCTTACCTTATCTTTGTTTCTTCTCTCTAATCTCTTTTACATGTGTAGCTAGTCTTTTCTCTCATGGCTCTAACTACTAACCACTAACTAGTCTTACTTCTTTATGATAATCCACATGAATCTAATAGCCTCATTTTGGCCTTGCTCTTGCAAGAGCCATTGATGGCTCATGATGATGGATCTAACACACTAACTTCCTAACCACTAACAAGCTAACACTACTTTACTTCATGCTTGCTCTTATGGGTTTTGATGATTTAAGTGTAGCTTATACTTGTTTGTTGAGTTGGGTTGTAAAGAGTTACATATGGGTCATGCTTTGAATCGCTCTTGAACCAAGGACTAGTGATGGCCAATGATACGTGTGAGGCAACTATCACTAAGAGGTTAGCGTGTTGGTGGAGTCATTAGTAGTTAGTGCCGTGAGTCTTCTTTCTCTTTCACTTATTTTAGACATACAAACAAAACCACAAAAATCATTCTTTTCTATGTTTCCCACTTCTTTGTGCTTCACCGTACTTCTCTTTTCATTCTTTACTTTCTTTTCTTTTCATTCTTTAAAACTTTGAAGAATCTTTAACAAAAACGTGAATCAACCGGTAAAGCTTCTATCGCCTCCCGTCCTTGTGGATACGACCCGTATAGCCACTTCGCTACTACGGAAGAATCGTAAAAGCAGTAACTTCGACCCACACTTCCATCTTTTATTTTAGTACTTGCTTTTTGCCGATCAGCCATACTTGTGTTAAACCAAGAGAGCTTCATATAGCACCTCAACTCTTATTCAGAGGCATCAAGAGGAGTTAGTCCAGAGCCCTTCACCAGGAATTCGGCTACACTCTTTGGTTACACTAAGCGTGTTGCAAAGTTTTTAATTCCACATTATTTGTCATTAGATTAGCCTTACACCTATTCACCCCCCTGTAGGTGTACTTTCAATTGGTGTTAGAGACTACGCTCCTGATATTATATTTACCACATAGGAGTGAAATCTTGGTTGCTAATCTAGTATTTACATTTGCACACTTATTTGTTTACACTCACTCATGGATAACCCTCCCATGTTTGATGTATCTAAAATTGATATATGGAAGGTTAGGATGAGTTGGTATTTAAAAGTCATAGGTTGGCAAGTTTACCTTGCCGTTACCAAGGAATCTTATCTTGGAAATAGCAAGCATAAAAAGGCTAATGCACAAGCCATAAAGGCACTTAGAAAATCTCTTAGCAAAGAATATTTAAATATGGTTTCTCATTGTGATTCTGCTTTTACAGTGTGGAACACTTTGACCTCTCCCGCGCTTCAAACGCCAAAATATGTGGAGGAGAAATCTAGTGGAAAAGAGTCCGATTAACGTTGCCTCATGGTCCAAGGGAATGACTCCCTTGAGGTATATTCGGATACTCAACTAGATGATAGTACTAGTTCTTCTTGTAATGAATGTATGGATGCACATGCTTTAAATAATGAACTAGGTATAAATTGTGAAAATTTGATTTCGAAGTATAAAGTTTTGAAAAAGAATAGTTATACATTAAAAGAAGAAAATGAAAATTTATCTTCTAAACTTGATTTGATTTTGCAAGAGAGGGATGAGCTTTCAAATGAAAAGGACTCATTGAAATCCCAACTTGACCTTGCCTTAAATGAAAATGTGATTTTGAAAAACAAAAATGATTGCAATAATATTTTGAAGCAAAATGAAATCTTGTCTTCAAAACTTGATTTTACTTTAAAGAAAATGATTCTTTGAAAAATAAAATTATTTCTATTTCAAAAGAATTGGATTTGATTTCAAATAAACATTTTCTTTGAAAAATGATATTGATTCTCATGTTTGCCATGCTAGTATAGCTTCATCATCTAGCTTACCCATTGCATGCTCCACCTCTTCTTCAATTATTGAAAATGATATAACTATGCTAAGAAGAGTGTTGATACTTTGGGCTCCACTTCGAGCCAATGTGCTATGGATCACAAGAAGTTAGAATCTATGTTTCGCATGAAACAAGCACCACATTTGCATGCACACCATTCACGGCATACACATGCTTCTCATGCTCACACACATGACACTAGGTATGCTCATGTGTACACTTGTACACATTGTGGACGTAAGGGCCACCTTGCAAAATTTTGTTATGATAGAGTACATAATGTAAATTTTGTAAATAAATTTGTTTGGGTTAGGAAAGGTGCTAACTCCCATGGACCCAATAGAATATGAGTACCAAAATTCACTCCTATTGTATTTGATGTAGATGTGGGCTCTTACTTAACGTGAGAGTATTAGTGCCTTGAGGTGAATGCGTTCCGAGCTAAACGGTGACTATTTTTGGATGCATCACTTTCAAGGGGAGTTTGGTGGGAGGACCACCTTGGTTTGGAGCCTAGAGATTTACGCTCATGGTTTTAGTAACGATCTCTAACTCCCATTTAGTTTACATGCATTTATATTATTGATTTTTAGCATGTTTTGATTACTATGTTAAATGCCATGATAATTAGACTATTGACATACACGTATAGTATTTGAGATACACCATGTTTTTATGGACTCATCTTTTTGTGTTCTCATTATAGTTTAACTATTGTGTATATCATAGCTCTAACAACATGTGCTTTTACCTAATAATCATATTGATTTATGTCTCGTTTTATACTTCATGTTTTGATTACATGTTTAGATGTAATTTTTCATTAAAACTTGTGCATATGCTTGTACAACTAATGAGCCACAAATTGCTTATTATATGTTTGTACTTGATTGCTCATTTGTACCCATTAGATGTACTAGTATAGCCTAGTTTTGATGATTCATACATTTTGACTTGTATTCCCTATTTTGTACATGTTTTCATTAATATGTGTTTAACTTCATGTATATATTAATTTTGCCAAAACTATTGGATATACGTGTATACCCTTGAGTGATTTGCCTTTCATGCAAAATCTCTTTATAGACTCAATGTGTTACGATATGTATGTATGGCTTTAGTTTTGACAAAACATACATATGCCTTGGAGTTAGTATTGTTTTGATGAAAATTAAATTTTCATTTGTTTTAAGGAACTTCATATGAGTTTCATTGCCTATATTCATGATTATGCTTTTCACATGACTCTTGTACACTCACTTTAATTATGTTTACTCATTATATTGTTTTATGAGTATTTTGTGAGCTTTCTATATCTTGAGTGTCAATTTTGTGTTGAATGCATGTATCATGAATTATATGACTTGGTTTCATCTTTTGAAGAATCTATCACTAGTTATTTCAAACTATTTTAAACTAGTTCGTATTCTTCATTTTGGCGGAGTTTTCAAATATGCTAAACTTATTTTCAAACATATTTTGAAAACCCCTACCCTTCTAAGGGCGGTTGGATGGGCGACCATGCCTTGTATGATCTTAATTGAAAATCTATTTAAATATGTGCATGAAAGGGAGGTAGCATGAGTTATACACTTGATCCTCATCATATTTTCAATTGGTATCCCAATTTATATTTTCATATTTGCATACTCATCTTTGATTTTCTATATATGTATGCTTCAAAACTTTAAAAAAGTGTCAATTTCTATTGGTATTTACTTTTTCATACATATATATATATATATATATATATATATATATATATATATATATATATGATTTGATTGTGCTTACTATATCTTTACATCTTAAAGCACAAATTATGTTTATGCTAAGCTTGATTTACTCCTTAATGACTATTAGTTTTCAAATTGGTATTTTATACAAGCTTATGCATTATTTTCATTGGTATTTCATAAAGGGGGAGAAAACTTCATATTTTTAGTTTTCAATCGATTGTATTTTCAATTAGTATCTTACTCCCACTCTTTATGATGAAAAATGACATTATTTGATATATTATTTTTCAATTGGTTTCCTATGCTCTTAATGAAAAATATTTTAATTTGGAAAATGCTAACATTTTCAATATTGGTATCAAAAATCTTAAATTGGCTTTATTCTAAAATTTGGTATCTTTATTACAAAATGAATTGTTTAACAAAATAGTTAGTTTGTTTTTCAATTGGTATCGTATTTCATTTTAAATTGGTATCTATATTAAGATGAGTTATGTTTACATAAAAATATTTGGCTTTCACTTTCAATTGATATCAAAATTACAAAATATTTTCATTTGGGACCAAAATTATAAGATGTTTACGATTGGTATTGTTTTAAGATACTTTCAATTGGTAATTATTTTGGTATATTGAACATGTGTTTATTTACAATTGGTATCAAGATTTACAATATACATACATATATTTCAATTGGTATCAAAACATACATTGTTTCATTTTCCATTGGTATCAAAGTTTACAAGATATTTTCAATTGGTATCTTTTGGTATTTGATATGTATTGCTTATATGCAAGGGGAGCTTAACATCTTCTTTATATATAGATTCATGTTGAGTGTATCTCATATTAAGGAGCTTGACCGCTCTTCTCTATGTCTTACACGTGTGTAGGAGAAGCTTCACATCTCCTTTTATACATTGTATATTATGCGTTATGTGATTAGGGTCTAGTCATCTCTTTTTCATGTAATGCATGTATGCAGGAGAAGTTAACTTCACGTCTTTCCTCTTCATGAATGTATATCGCATATATGTATCTTTATTGTTTGTTTTATGCAAAAGGGGAGAACATTTTTTTTTTATGCTCATTTGTTGATTTTTGTTGTTTGACAAAAAGGAGTAGAATTTTTTGAGTTTATTTTTACCCCTTTGTTGATAAATTGACAAAAAGTGGGAGAAGTATTTGAGTTTATATATGCATGCCTTTATATTTATTGTCTATGCATATTTGTTTTGTTTATGCAAAAATGAGGAAATAACCATTAGATATTAAATATTTGTGCTCATTTATGCATCTTTATGTTGAGTATTCATTGCATATCTTTATTGTTTATTGCTATGCATGAGTTAAAGGGGAGCTTCTATGAAGCTTAACTTTAATCCATGCATATATAACTCCATGAGTTTTGTCATCATCAAAAAGGGGGAGATTGTTGGCCCAGAGGCCCTTCACTCTAGTTTTGATGATGATTAACTCATGTAGTTATAGTTTACTAATAATCTTGTGATATTTAGTTTCAGATATTTGATCAAGTTATTAGTAGGTGATTAGCTTCAACAAAGGTGTTTTAGAGCTTTCATATGTTGATTCAGGAGTTCAAGCGGTATGATCGCATCTAGTACTCGGTTGGAGTCAAGCTCGGTGGATCGGTTTTGGATCGAGTCGACTTGGAGAAGGAGTTCTATAAGAAGACCTCGGTTTGTTTAGTTTAAGATTATGTTTAGATCATTGTAAAGATTAGATAGTGTTGATATGCTTAAGTTCACAATACACACACATGTTTTAATTTTATTGGTTTTGGTTTTCAGTTTAACCGATATTGGATTTCATGTCAAAAACATAGATATAAATCTTTATATGTATATAGGATTTTATCCATATACAATATACTTAAAAGTTGTTTCAATATCATGTTTTTGTTTTTACATGTGTTTTGGAGAAAACGGTTTTTCCTTTCAAAAATTCAAAGTATGCATATTAGATGACTATCGTTGATTTCGAGACAAACTGATTAGAGATCATTTGGCCAAATATTCACCTCGTTAGGAACAAGTTGAGTCGTATAGTGATCGGGGTAAAACCGCACACAAAAAGTGTATGTTTTGAAATCAAGATTTAAAGTGAGTGCTTTGGCTTTCTCGATACTACAGTTATAGCATAGAGGCTAAAACGAGTCGAATCCACAAGGACGGGAGGCGATAGAAGCTTACAGTATGTTCACGTGTATGTTAACGGTTCTTTAAAGTTTTAAAGAATGAAAAGAAAAGAAAATAAAGAATGAAAGAAGAAGTACGGTAAAATACAAAGAAGTGGGAAACATAGAAGAGAATGGTATTTTTGGTTTTTGATATTTCTAAAACAAAGTGAAAAACAAAGAAAACCCATGGCTACTAACTACTAATGACTCCACCAACATGCTAACCTCTTAGTGATAGTTGCCTCACATGTATCATTGGCCATCACTACTCCGTGGTTCAAGTGCTATTTAAAGCATGACTCATATGTAACTCATTACAACCCATCTCAACAAACAAGTGCAAGCTATACTTAAACCATCAAAACTAAAAGTAAGCATGGAGTAAAGTAATGTTAGCTTGTTAGTGTTTAGGAAGTTAGAGTTAGATCCATCATCATGAGCCATCAATGGCTCTTGCAAGAGCAAGGTCAAAATGAGCCTATTAGATTCATGTGGATTATCAAATAAGAAGTTAGACTAGTTGGTGGTTAGTAGTTAGTTGGCATGAGAGAAAAGTTAGCTACACATGTAAAAGAGATTAGAGAGAAGAAAATAAAGATAAGGTAAGAGAGCACTTTCATAGATTGTCACCTTCTATTACAAGCACTCTTGCTTCCCAACATGTACCACTCTCTCCCTATTACAAGATCTATAAGAAATGAAAAATACAAGGGAGGAAGAAGAAGAACACTAACCTAAACTACCCTAACTACAAAATGGAAATGAAAACTACCCTAAAACTCTGCATATCTCCCTTCTGAAAAACCCAGGGGGGTATTTATAGGCACCAGGGAAGAGGGGGGCCAGGGGACAAACCCAGGCCCAAAATGCGGCCGCGGCCGCGGCTGTCCTTGGGCGGCGCGCGCAGCGCCGCTTGCTGCGCGCTGCCCAGTTGTTCCCCTGTCGGCTTCTGCTTCTGGTTTCTGGTTTTGGGCTTCTAGTTTTGACAGAATCAGCCTCTTAGGTCAATGGCTATCTTAATAGGCCTTTAATCACTAATTAAATGGTGATTTTAGGGTCTTCTTCATTGTACACCATAGACCTAGAACCAAGCAAGCAAAGCTTTATTAGCAGAATTTTATACCAAATAATATGCGGATGTGATAAAAATTATGCGTAATTAGAGACTAATCATATAGTGAAGATAAATGTGACGATAGATCTTTGTGTTTGGATGAAGTGTTTCAAGATGATTGGGATATACATGCACCTCTCAAGGGGAAAGTTAAATTATATTGTGAGGATATTTGTGAAGATGATGAGCCTCTATTTCTTGATATATTGTTTAAAGATAAATGCGATCATAGTGGTGAGAAAATATGTGTTATGTCTAGAGTTCCCTTTGAAAGAGGGAAGCTTGATTTAAGTATCTTCTCATTTAATGAACCAACTAATGATCAATCATTTGAAAACATAACTCAAGAACCTCAAATTGACAAAAGCTTTAAAAATCTCGTCGAAGATGAACTTAACTGTTTGGATGAATCGATTAGGGATGCTTTGGTTAGTTACACACCTTCGAAAGAAATTATTAATTCAATTTTTGAGGAGATATATGAGGATGTGCTTAAAATTCTAGGTATTCATGTGTGTATGCCCCAAAAGTGTTTTTTGATGACGATGATGAATTTATGAAGAGTGGTAGAGGGAAGAAGAGTAGGAGGAAATTGAGAAAATTGAGGAACAAATTAGAGAGGATGAACAATAAAATAACAAAAATATTGGTCTCCTCATTGTGCCCTATAAAGAGAACCCATTGGAATGATGGGAAACGAGCAGAGGGATGAATCCTAAAAAGATCTAGGTGAGGGAGATGCATGTTGTTGTACATATATTTGTATATTATTATTTATCTCTTTTTACACTTCATGCATTTCATTCCTACATTGGGGACAATGCTTGAGATAAGTATGGAGGAGGGTATTAACCTTAATTTCAAAATAATAAAAAAATATTTATTTTAACATAGATTATTAACTAACTGTAGGTTGCTGTTAACATAACTCACTAACCTTAGGTTATTAACTTAACAAAAATAAAAAGAAAAAAATAATAAAACTTAAAACAATAAAATATAAAAAATTTTTAAAAAAATATAGTTGAAAAAGGAGACAATATTTTGACTTATCTTTTGAAAGAAATCCAAGTTAATCTTAAGAATTAGGAAAATCATGATTAGGATTTCTAAAAACTTAGTCAAAATAAAATAAATTGTTGGATTTTTTTGGGTATAGGAGGGAAATTTGAATAATTAATTAGTCTTGATTTTTACCTTAATGAAATGTGCATACCTAATACACTTACACATCTAGGATTCTAAGACAAAGACTCTTGTGCCTTATAAAAAAAAAATATAATAATATAAATAAAAAATTCACTAATTAAGCTGGATACATGTGCCTCAAGAAGCATAAGTATTCACACCTAAAGGTGATTTTATAAATAAAGTTCTTAGTTTTGTGGCCTAGTTCACTCGAATCCTTAAGTCCGTAGGGGTGTTTTCTCACCCGGTGCCCTAAAACTGACCAGTTTGGGAGCCACCAACCTTGGCTCGCTACATGGGTGAATTAGAAAGCCTAAGAAAGCTAAGAAATATTATCTATATATGTACTAACACATCTAATAGTCAATTAGTTAGGTATGAGAGCCTCAAGAAGCCTTGATACTTATACAAAAGAAAATTAGATGAGTTATACATATATATATATATATATATATATATATATATATATATATATATATATATATATATATATATATACACATATATATATATATATACATATATATATATATATATATATACATATATATATATATATACATATATATAAAATAAAGAATCATGGGAGTCCAAGTTAAAGAATCCCTAGTAAAGATTCACGTTCACAAGGATGCATATGACTTAGGGTGACAAAAGAGACTATATAAAAATTTAATTTTAATCCTTACCTAAAATTAATAACAAATTATTGCATAGAGATTAAGTTCAAGAATGAATAAAAATGATAATTCTAAAACTTATAGATTGCTTAGTTTCTTCATACATATTCAAATATTTCTCTCCTTTTTCAAATAAAAAAAATTAATCACTAATATGTTCTTCTTTTATGGATTTTTTGAATGTAATTCACTGAAAACCCTCACGAGACAACACTCGTCCTTTAGGGGTAACCTAGAGGTTTAACGGTTTGTTGCATGTGCTAAGTGCAACCGTGATTTTTTCCTTTATTTATTTTTACTCGAGGACGAGCAAAAAGATAAGTATGAGGGTGTGA
Source organism: Agave tequilana (assembly GCA_038442645.1). Classification (NCBI taxonomy): domain Eukaryota; kingdom Viridiplantae; phylum Streptophyta; class Magnoliopsida; order Asparagales; family Asparagaceae; genus Agave; species Agave tequilana. The sequence goes on from JAVJIF010006547.1 coordinate 46,430, forward strand.
TAGGTAGTCAAAATTGTATATTTATTATCATATTTCCTTACTTATTCTTTTATAAAGCACTGCTACGTAACGTTTTATTGTTTTGTGTTGTGCAGGTCTTGAGTAATAAAGAATAAATAAATGAAACCCACAAGCCCAAAAAGCCCACAAGCCCACATGCATGATTTATTTAAGTAATTTAGAAACTTCTATCTTATCTAACCTAATCTAAACATGGATTTTAAATTATTAATTTAAAATCTAGGGGAGGAGGAGGAAGGATAAAGTGGGACTCCTAATTGCTATTCAAATATAGAGAAGGAAGGATGAAGTGGGACTCCTAATTGCTATTCAAATCTAGAGGAGGAGAAAGATAGAACAAGATGAATCATCATCCTAATTAAACATAGAGATGAACTTCTATTTAAACCAGGTTGTTTGCACCACAAGTTGAAGATAAAGGGGAGAAAATCTAAATTTAATTCGGATTCAGACTGGACATTCTTTAGTATTTCAATCATAACTTTCTCTATCGAAACTCAAATTTGATGATTCAAGATCTTCCAGAAAGAAAACTTGAAGGACTATAACTCTTATGTTGATTACACTTTCTAATTCAGTCGGCTGATAAGCCATATTCAGCAATCAACAAGATAACAAGTTGCAGGTCAGAATTGAATTTCTACGGATAAGTCAAAACAAGTTTAGGGATAAAAGAAGAATTCAAATTCAGTAATATTTTGCTCCTCCTATCTTCATACGCTTCTTATCCCTCTAGTTTTCTCCTATAAATGCCCCTGTAGAGCAACAGAGGAAGGGCAGCTCTTAGAAGCTCAAGTTTAGGGTTTCCTTTAGATCTTTTTTCTTTCCGAATTTCTTGTATTATTTCATTTTTGTTATTTGGAGAAGAAGATTATTGAAGAAGGAGAAGAGCTTTGTAATTGGCCGGTGACATCCAATAAAAAGGTTCTTTATTCTTTTTCTCTTCTTGCTTTGCAATTCAATTTAGTTTTTTGCTTTAGCTTATTTGTTTTTTTTCTTCTTTTAATTTTGATGCAACTTTTCTTATTCAAAAATAAAAATTGAAAATAAAAATAAAAATATGAATAACTAATTAAATTATAGTTTGCTAATCTCTCGATCAACCCCAGTTTAGTTTAAAAGATGAACTGATTGACATCTATGCTTGTTAGAAACCCTAGGATTAAATTGTGAATCAATAATTAAGTTTAACCAATTTGGGTTGCACTTTTTAAATGGTTATTCATGGTTTATATTTAAATACTTTGATAGCATAATTTTAAGTGGACTTTTTTTATGCTATGCTTTGAAATTAAAATGAACTATAGTTTAATTTTAATTAGTGCACACTAATTAGGGTTTACAATATTTTTATTCATCTTGCTTGATTCTCAATCAAAAACCCTAGGGTAGATAATTCTTCATGGATTCATTATGATGTTCACTTTTTCAGACTAATACTTTAGTTGTGGCAGACGATTAGTGGACTATAATTCCTTCTGCTTAATTAAATCTATTTCTTACAATCAATATCTCTTTTTTCCAAGCTAACTGTTAGAGAAAATCATTCTGAAAAGCTTCCATCACATCCTTTCCTGTGGATCGACCCGTCTAGCCCTTACTACGCGGTTACATTGAGACGAGACTAAGACTTTTTAACTCTAACTCATTCTTTATTATTTTTCTATCTCAATCAGTTTCATCTCACTTTTGGGACCTTCTAGGTACTCTCAAATTCGAGTATTTGGATCGAATTCTCGTCAGATTCACACCAATATCTAGATTCGATGTATCTTCTAAAAATCTCTAGCTTGTCCTCCAAGAAATCCATATTTAATTACCCGAAAATGAGTTTATTTAAGCTCTTATTACCCTTTTGCCCTTCTAGTCTTGATTATTTGCAAAGGAGACCAAAATACGGGTGAGAAGCGTTATTTTTATCATAAATCGGTTGAAAAATGCGATATAAAAATGTCGTTTTATAGACTAATCAGAGACCCCTGGCGGAGGCACTTATCCAACTAGCTTAAGATTTATTTTAACAATACCTTGATTCTTTCCATCTATCAGGAGATTTGCCTTGACCTTCTCTAACTGATTGAGGAGTGATTGGATCAAGGCAAATAACTGTCAAATATGTGATAAAGATTACATCAATCTCGTGCTAAGATTCAAATGGTCAAAAATGACCATATAAGCTCGCAGCTGAGCTTGCTCACAGCGGAGCTAAGGAAAGAGCTTCATGTAAAGCTAAGCTCAAGCGGAGCTACTAAACTATCTGCAAAGCTTGCAGCAAAGCTTAGCGAGGAGCGCTTCAGCAAAGTTGGAGGATAGCTTTCAATTGAGTTTTAAAGAGCCTCAAGCGAAGCTAGCAGATTAGAGAAGTTGGATATTTAGCTTCCTAGATTTTCTTCAGAGGACTACAATTGGCTCACTGTCTACTTCACTAGATCAGTGGAGTTCAAATCACCTTCTTGTCCATCAGGGATGAACAGATGTTCAGCCTATCTGTGATTTATCTTTTAGAAGTGTCGACAAGTTAGACATCGTTCGGACCGGTTGAAGTGCGGCCTGAGAATTTGTCTTTTTAGAATGTCAACAACTTCTTTGGTACTCACAAGTATCCTTCCACCTGACCAGATATTTGTGCTATGTGTTGCTTCAATCTAGTGATACTACCATGTACTTATTTCCCACAATAATTATACTTCACAAGTTTTCTACTTCCACCAACAGGGGGTACCATGTTCTCATCAATATCACGCTGCTTTTGAGCCATTCTGAGATTTAAAAATTGATATGTTAAATTAAATTTAAATTTAAGTAACTAAACTAACTACATCATATCTACTAAAATTAAATTAAATTTACATTATATTATATCTACTAAATTAACTAAATTAAATAAAATTACTAAATTAGCTTACTTCACTGATCACATCTATTTAAAATAAATTAACTTTATATTTTGTTTATTAAATTAAATAAATTAACTTAAATTATTACATTAACTATTTTAATTACTAAATTAACTTTAAAGGGGGGGTTTAAAAGAGAGGGAGGAAGAGAGAGGCGGGGACAGAGAGATTAAGGGAGAGAGATAGGAGACTGGGAGAAAGAAGAGAGGGAGAGAGACTGAGAGAGACGAGGGATACATAGGGAGGGCATGAGACAGAGAGAGGGAGAGGGATCAAGAGACAGGGGAGGGATAAAGAGAGATCAGGAGATAGGAAGGGAGACAAAGAGACAGGGAGAATAAGAGAGGGAGAGAAGGGAAAAAGATCGTAAGTAAGAAGGGAGAGAGATCGACAGAGAGGGATGAAGATAGAGGGACAGAGGGAGACTGAGAGAGGGAGAGAGATCATGGGTGAGAGAGAGAGAGAGGAGAGAGATTGGGAGAGTGAGGGAGACTGAGAAAGAGAGAGACAGATCGAAAGTGAGAAAGAGAGAGAGGGGAGAGAGAGATCGGGAGAGAGATGGGGGGAGAAAGATACCTGGGAAGCGCTGGCGGTAGGGCTTGCTGCGAGATCGGAGGCGAAGATGAGATCGCGGCGATTGGAGGCGTGTGATTAGTCTCTAATTTTGCATAATTTTCATCAAATTCTCACATTTATTTGATAATAAATTCTGCTATTAAAATCTTTCTTGCTTGATCTTAGGTCAATGGTGTGCAAATGAAGAAGATGACCCAAATCACCATTTAATTGGTAATTAAAGGGCTATTAAATTAGCTATTGACCTAAAGAGCAGATTCTATCAAAACCAGGAGAGCCAAACCAGAAACCCGGAGCTTTAGCCGATAGGGGAACAACAGCGCAGCACGCAGCAGGCGGCGCCGCACGCGCCGCCCAAGGAAAGCCGCGAAAACGCGGCATTTTGCCGCATTTTCGCGGCCAAACCAGAAACCAAGAATCCAGCAGACAGGGGGACAACCAGGCGGCGCGCAGCAGGTGGCGCTGCACGCGCCGCAAAAGTAATGCCGCGGAAACGCGGCATATGCCGCGTTTCCGCGGCCATACGGTGGCGCCGCGCGCGCCGCTTGGGGTCACATCTTGTCTCCTGGCCCCTCCAGGCGGCGCTGCACACGCCGACCAAGGACAGCCGCGGAAACGCGGCAAGCCACGCGCGCCGTTTTGGGTCATTTCTTGTCTCCTACCCCCTGTTCCCCTGATACTATAAATACCCCAGGGGGTTTCAGAGTCCAGGGGATATGCAAGAAAGGAGAGAGTTAGGAGTAGTTTTAGTTTTTCATGTTGTAGTTTAGTTTAGGTTAGGTTAGTTTATTCTTCTTCCTCCATTGTAAGTTCCATATTGAAGATCTTGTATTAGGGAGAGAGAGTGGTACATGTTGGGAAGTTAGAGTGCTTGTAATTGAAGGTGACAATCAATGAAAGGTGCTCTCTTACCTTATCTTTGTTTTCTTCTCTCTAATCTCTTTTACATGTGTAGCTAGTTTTTCTCTCATGGCAACTAACTACTTACCACCAACTAGTCTAACTTCTTTTATGATAATCCACATGAATCTAATAGCCTCGATTTGGCCTTGCTCTTGCAAGAGCCATTGATGGCTCATGATGATGGATCTAACTCTAACTTCCTAACTACCAACAAGCTAACATTACTTTATTTCATGCTTCCTCTTATTGGGTTTTGATGATGTAAGTGTAGCTTGCACTTGTTTTGTTAAGTTGGGATGTGAAGAGTTACATATGGGCTATGCTTTGTAAAGCTCTTGAACCAAGGACTAGTGATGGCCAATGATACATGTGAGGCAACTATCACTAAGAAGTTAGCATGTTGGTGGAATCATTAGTAGTTAGTAGCCGTGAGTTTTCTTTCTCTTTCACTGGTTTTAGAAAAATATCCAAAAATCACAAACATATTCTTTTCTATGTTTCCCACTTCTTTGTGTTTCACCGTACTTCTCTTTTTATTCTTTATTTTCTTTTCTTTTCATTCTTTAAAACTTTGAAGAACTATTAACATAAACGTGAATCAACCGTAAAGCTTCTATCGCCTCCCTTCCTTGTGTATACGACCCGTATAGCCACTTCGCTACTACGGAAGAATCGCAAAAGCAGTAACTTCGACCCACACTCTATTTACTTATTCTTGTGCTTGCTTTTTGCCGATCAGCGTGATCACGCCAGAGGAGGCCGCTGCAAGTGCATTTTTTTCCTTTTAAAATATGAAACTCATGGGTCAGCAATAGGATTTGACCGACTCAGCCATGACTCGGTCGTGCCTCAACTAACTTGACCAAGTCAACCAGATTCATTTCATAACTCGGCCGAATTGGCCGAGTCTTGGCCGAGTCGATCAAATTCCATCAACTCTTGCGGAGCGGGTCTCGGTCTCGTCTCGTCTCGCCAACCTTCATTCCGGATATGACTCGGCCGAGTTTTTGAACGTTGGATGAAACCCATCTTCATTAACCCGATAAGGATTAAGTTAGTGGGTTTAGGTCGGGTCTTATTCAACCAAGCCGATTTGAACTTGATCCACCAGACCTGGTCCCATTAAAATGGCTCGATTCACTTTAGCCGAGAGATTTGAGTTGACTTGGCCTGACTCAATGAGTTGAGCTCAGTCTGACTCAGTTTAGATTCAGTTATGTTCTTCCGAAGGCCATTCTAAGCTCTTTTCAGAATCCGAATCTAGCTATTTTTGAAGCAGCAAATTCGTGGAGATCAGTATTACGCTCCTACAGCTTTCATATCCAGGTTCAAATTTTGGTATCTCCTAGGTAATCATTAAAGTTTCTATTTAATTATTTTTGTCTCCTACTTAAGATGGTTAGCTTCTTCAATCTATCGGAAGGTAGAACCTATTGCCCACTAAAATGTGAGTTTGTGTGATTCTGACCTTGAGTGAAAGCCTAAATTGATACTAATTGTGCAACTCAATTAACTTGAATTTGTGGTCACTTGAACTGATTTGAAATTTATTGTGTTAGCACGTTTAGTTTAATCATTGTCCCAATATTATATTTTCTTAATCATGTGTTAATCAACAAGGCTTAAAACTAGTGTTATTTGTTATTAATTTGATCTTTGATTCCTCCTGCATAGAATACATCTCACCTTAGAGTAGTTTGCATTCAGGATTAGTTAGGACTTGCATGCCAAGTAGAAGTGGTAAAATTTTTTCTGTAAGAGAAACCTCTGCACCAAGGGACTCTGACCTTAAGAATACACTTAACAAAATTATTGCTAGGATGAACCAGATAGACTGACAAATGCAAGTGTTTAGAGACCAGGCTGATGCCAATTGTAAAGATTTAGACACATAACTTGAAAGGCTAGAAACAAATAGAAGGAGAAACACAGTGGAAAACGAGTCTCAAAATAACAGTAGGTTACCCAGGCATGTGCGGCTCAACCCTATAATACAGATGACCCAAATGCTGCTCAATATATTTATAATATCCTTATTCTATGATACCATATAAATAATAAGTAATAGTATTTTTAAAGTGTATACGTAAATTTTGTATTGATTGTTATTTCTTATCTTATGAGTTATATTATGAATTGTTATTAATATCTATTATTATTAATTATTTATTTGAGATTGTTATTAAGGTGTAGTTATTGTTATTACTATTATTATTTTTTGTATTTTTGCATGTGTATTATTATCTAGTCATTTCCCTCCCCCTTTCATTTCATTTTCATTTATTTTTCCTAAATCCCACTACCCCAAACCCAATAGCCCATTAACCCGTTAGCCCACATCCATTACCATTACCCAATATCTAATCCTAATAAATCAAATCCTAATAATTAAATCAAATCCTAACTAATCTAAACCCAAATCCCATCATAATCTTCCTTTTTCTCCCCTCATGCAGCCGCCCCCTCCTCTGGCTTGCGCAACCAAGCCCTCACACCCCCCATTATGGCCGAGCTCGTGCCCTCTTGTGGCATCCAACCATAGCCCATGCAGCCCCGAGCCTAGGCTGAGCCTCACACCTTATGGCAGCCAACCAATACCATGCACAACTTTCCCCATGCACAACACCAGCCGAGATTCTCCCTCCTCCGTGCATCCTCCTTTGGCAACTTGATCTCCACCTCCTCGGCAGCACCTCATGCACCACCAACACCTGGACTGCACCTAGGTCGAGCTTATCTCTCCTCTTCATCCCCTTGGCCGAGATCCTCCTCGCGGCAGCCCTGAGTCCTCCTAGAAAACCCCGGTGAGCCCCGCAGCACCCCTCGATCTTTGTCGAGCCGCTGATGTTGCCTGCGAACTCCGCCGTGCCTGATCTTCTCATGATGTGCCTTCCCCTTTCCATGAGCACTCTTTCCCTCTCTCTCTCCGTGTGTTATTGTGTATACTGTGCATGTAGTGTGTGTCTTTGCATGGTTGTGTGTAATTGAATGATTATGTGTGTTTGGGTATAATTGTGGGAGTTAGATTGCATGTGCATGGTGAAGTGTGCGTGAGTGTGTTTATAATGTGCATGCATGTGTGTGTATGTATTTATATTTGTATGTGTGTGTTGTGTATGTATGTATATATGTATGTTTATATGTGATTGTGTACCTGTGTATTTATGTATACGTGTGTCTATGTGTGCATGGTTGCGTGTTGCAGCGATTCAGACCCTATCGTGCGATCCGAACTCGATGATGGGAGATTCAGATTATGCTCCTGATCTAATACACTGGCAATTTGAAGACCGACCCATGAGATGATTTGGAGATCCGAGTCGGTTAGAAAGTAAAGATCAAATGGCGATTCAAACCCAAAACCACGTCATTTCATGTGAGTGTTTATTTTTTTTGTACTGTTATCATTTATTTTTAGATGGTTCTTTATTTAATGTTTATCGATTTAAAATTGCATGAGTGTCTTAATAAATCCTGATTTAATAATTGAAGTTATTAATGTGATCATCTTATCTATTATTTCATATGATTAGATTGTTTCGATTTTAATAAATTTAAGTGTTAGTCATCTTGATATGTTGTGCATAATATAGATCCATCAGATTTATTGAGATTGACGGTTGCTAGTAATCGATTCTGTTTATTTGTTGGGAGTTCAAATAAATATATCATAGATTTTCTATAGAAGATTATTACTACCATTTTGGGGAGGAGTAGACATGTTATAGACGATGAATTGGACATATTATTGATGGTTAACTTATGTGGAGTTAGTACTTCGTCACGAAGATGTGGCTATTCATATTTATCAATTTTTAAGATTATTTGATTTAACTGGATCTGTTTATAGTTAGATTGGTCAGTGTACTAAATGGCAACATAATTTGAGTTGAGGTTTGGGAGTATATCAGACTAATTAGAAAAGAAGATTTTACAGATATATAGTTAATTATTAGTCTTAGATGATTATAATGTCGGAGAGCTGAATATTTCGTAATGATAGATCAGATGTGTATTTAATGTTAATATATTTGAATTTTAGATTGTTATTGATATGTGAGTTATTTATCAGGTTTGATTTCTTTTATTCGATGATAATTTAGATGGGATCTTGGACTTAGACTTATCAGTAGACTCGATTGGAATAGAGTTGATCTTGGGTTGAGGAATATGTGTTTGATTGGACTAGTCAAAACTAGTGGATTATACGTTTGCATATTCGATTAGTTACCTTGGATTTGGATCCTTTTGATTGAGCTTGATGGAACTGAGGATTGACTAATGATCTTGATTGGATGAGCTTGATGGAACTGAGGGTTGACCAAGGATCTTGATTCGATTTGGGCAACGATGACTATTTAGATATGGTGGACTATGTATTTATTTTAGATATTGAGACTTGTATACATCAATGATTTAGATGAGAGACAAATTAATAACTTAGAGGATTAGAGTAGATTGGTCGCGATGAGAGAACTGATTATTGATTCATTGACGGTGGTTTACTGTACCTAATTACTTTGACACGGATTGATACTTGATGTTCATGATGATTGCATTGAGACTATAAGTTGATGAATCAAGTATTATTATATCCTAGTGTAGATGGATGAAATATTGATCAGTTCTAGATGAGACTGTCCATTTAGCAGTATCTGAACTTGTTATTGTATTAATTCAAGTTATTGAAATTACTAGAAAAATATTGTCTTATCGTAACATATGTATTGTTCTATTGTTCTACCGTTTACAAGGTGATATTGTCCTTTTTATTATTGTTACCATCATTGACATTGTTACTGTCACCATATAGTCCCAGTAATGTAAATAACATAAATGTTGATTGTTTTAAGTAAATTAAATAATAATATAAATAGACAACTTACACCAGGATTGGAAAAATTGATAGAGGAGACAACATTTGTATTTTGGGTAGACCTAGGATAAAAGCTGCGCAACCGAGATACAGTTTCACTTCAAGATTTCGGGGGCTGACTGACATCACATATTGTTTTCATTGTTATTGTTTTTGACTACGTGGCTGTAGGACCTGGTTCAACGTCAGGTGATTTGGTCGTGGTTTCAGGCATGTACGGAACCCAGAACCCACTTAAAACATAGACAATATCTCCATCTATTGATTTCAAAAACGTAGGACCCCAATTGATATGTGTAGTAGTGTAGTATGGGATGCGTCTAGTGTATATGGCAATTGGTGTTCGCTGACATAATTAATAATAATAAACTATCCATAATGTACTGTGACTGATTGTGTTCGCCCGATGCATGTATGTTATGTAGGACACCTGATGGTACATATGACCTGATTGTATACTTCACTATATCATTGACTGACTTTATTATTATTCATTTATATTTATCATGTTATTTCAGTCTTCTTTCCAATATATATCTTCATAGTCTACTTACACGTTATATGCACGTGCATCTTCCCTTTATTCTTATACACTCATTGGGAAGTATCACTCCCTGGATTTGTACATTCAGGTACATGTATATTTCTTTTACTGAGTATGTATGAGATCATGTGTATCTAAAGAGTACGTAGTCTCTTTTGCCCCATCACTAGATTCCTTAGTACAGTTCTTGTCTTCCTTTTTATTCTGTTGACTTCCTTTGATCCTCTATATATATTGGACTCGATAGTGAAAGTACACCTAGAGGGGGGTGAATAGGTGTAAGGCTAATCTAGTGAACAATAATGATGAGTTAAAAACTTAATGCAACACACTTAGTGTAACCAAAGGTGTAGCCTAATTTCCGGTGAAGGGCTCTGGGCTATCTCCTCTGAATTCCTCTAAATAAGAGTTAAGGTGCTATGTAAAGCTCTCTTGGTTTAACACAAGTATGGCACACAAACAACAATACCAAGCATATAAGTATGAATGAGAAATATGAATGATGCAAGGTACAATATAAAAGAGAGAGTTAGAGAAAGTGAATCAGACGCAAACACAAGGATATGTTTCGAGGTTCGAGCACACGGCTCACGTCCCTGCCTTTACACAGAAGGATTTTCACTAACTCGTCCACACAGAACTTCCCACACAGGGAACCTCTACTGAGGATTGGGTAAATACAACCGGGAGTACACAACTCCTCTCTCAACAAATACAACCTCTACACTTAGAGGTAAGGCACTAAGCCAACACAATATCAACCTCACAAATGAGGGATAGGCACAAAACCAACACCAACAACAATCACATCACACTTGAGGGATTCCAACTCAATCTCCACCTCTCACTAGAGGGATAAAAACACCACTTCCACAATCACCTCTCACTAGAGGGATATCAATACTATCACCTCTCACTAGAGGGATATCACAATAAATGGAAGGTTTACAACTTGGTGGTCTCTCTCAACCACAAACCAATTCTTTCTCATAAAATAATGATCCTATAGATAGGATAGTTAGATAAGCTCAAGCGTGAGAAATAAAGAGTTTGGAAATCAAAAACACAAGAAAAACTCTTGGGAAAACTTCTAGAATATAATGGAAATGAAGATCAAAAATCGATCCCAAAGACTTCTCCTTTTCTTGATTTTTTCAACCCTTTAAAACAAATAAAGATAAAATCTTTAAACCCAAAACTCTTTTAAAAACTTGCTGTAAAACACTTGTAAATGTGAGAAATTTTGCTCTTGAAATTCTTATTCAAAACTAGCCAAGGAATGGGGTATTTATAGCCCCAATCCAAATCTGCCTGTTGGCAGCTGGAAAGGGCAGAAATGCCCTCCAGTCGACCGCCTGGTCGACCAAGACTGGATACAAAGAGTAGAGCTCTCTGTAGGTCGACTAGCCCAGTCGACCGGGGCCATTTTCAGAGAGCAGAGCTTTCTGGACGGTCGACCGGCCCACCAGCCCTGGCTGTGTGCATGTCCTGTGCACGTCGGTCAACCGTATCAGTCGACTGACTTCTGCTCCGGTCGACCGGCAGATAGCCAGTCCAGCCTAATATAGGAGTTAAAAACTTGATGTTTTATCTTTAATTAAATCCCATAAAATTACATAAATTCCAAAAAATTAGTTCTTATTAGATCTTTGAAATTCAAATATGTGTGACAAAAATTCAACACATATTTTAAACAATTTGGACCATTTTTGTGAGATTGAAAATTTGCCTTAAACCAAATTCCGTATTTTCTGAAACTAGGATTTTTGAAATGGAAATTCGATTTTTCTAAAACACATGTAAATACAAAAACATGATATTTAAGCAACTTTTAAGCTTGTTGTATATGGATAGAATCCAATATACATGAAAGATATTATATCTATGTTTTTGACATTAAATTCAAAAATAAGTTTTGTTTAAATACAAAACTCCAAATACATGAATAGGCTTATCAAAATAAGTTTTTCTAAGTATATGAAGCATAGATGTATATAAATCAAATCTAATGTACATTAAACCATGTAAACTTGATTTGATTCTATCTATTCATGAAAACAATATATATTACAAACCGAAACCGGTTAAATCAAAAACTAAAACATGAAACTTTAAACTTGTGTGTGTATTGTGAACTTGAGCATATCACACTATCTAATCTTTACAATGAGACTTAAACAAACTATACTAAAACAAATCGATGTCTTCTTGTAGAACGCTGTCTCCAAGTCGACTCGATCCAAATATGATCCACCGAGCTTGACTCCGACTCCAACCGAGTGCTAGATGTGAACTTGATGCTCGAGCTCTTGAATCACCATGTGAAAGCTCCAAAACACCTTTGTTGAAGCTAATCACCTACTAATATCTTGATCAAATATTTGAAACTAAATATCACAAGATTATTAGTAAACTATTACTACATGAGTTAATCATCATCAAAACTAGAGTGAAGGGCCTCTGGGCCAACAATCTCCCCCTTTTTGATGATGACAAAACTCATAGAGTTATATATGTGTGGATTAAAATTAAGCTTTATAGAAGCTCCCCCTTAACTCATATATAGCAATAAACAATAAAGATATGTCATGAATGCTCAATATAGATATGCATAAACATGCATAACACAAGAAAATGAAGCAAACATGATCTTTTATACTAATAAAATAAACATACTTTTGATATCAATTTTAAAATAAAATGTTCTTAAAAAAAATGTTGCTCTTGATATCAATAAAAACTCTTAATACCAACAAAACAACAAAAGATGCTCTTGATATCAATACCAACAAGAGATGCTTTTGATACGAATGGTAAAAGATAACAAATTTAAACAAACATGCATATAAACAGCATATAAACAAACATGCATACATCAACTCCAAAATATTTCTCCCTCTTTTTGTCAATTCATCAACAAAGGGGTGCAAACAATAAGGGGCATAACAATATTTTTCTCCCTTTTTGCATAAATCAAAACAATAAAGATATATATGCTATATACATTCATAAAGAGGAGAGACGTGAAGTTAACTCCCTATACATACATGCATTATATGAATAGTGATGACTAAACCCTAACCACATAAAGCATAATATGCAATGTATAAAAGGAGATGTGAAGCTCCTACTACACACGTATACTACATACCAAAGAAAGGTCAATCACTTCAATATGACATACAGTCAACATGAATCTATATATAGAGAAGATGTTAAGCTTCCCTTGCATATAGGCAATACAAATCAAAACATCATGATACCAATTGAAAAATATATCAGGTTAGCATGAAGGTATACGTCGTAACATCATGATACCAATTGAAAATAAACAAAACATTTTGAAGAAACCAACAAAATTTTGATATCATTGAAAAATATAAACATATCGGCAATCTTGATACCAATTGTAAAAATTAGTACCAATTGAAAATATTTTACACTTTTGATACTAATTGAAAAACATAAACCAATCTTTTGGTTAAACACTAAAATCATTTTGCAATAGAGATACCAAATAGAGAATAATATCAATTTAAGATTCTTGATACCAATATTGAAAATGAAACATATACCAATTGAAAATAATTTTCATTAGGAGCATAGAAAACCAAATGAAAACTAAGATATCATTTTTCAACATAGAGAGTGGGAGTAAGATACCAAAGGTAAACAAAACCGATTGAAAGGTAAAACATGAATTTCTCCCCCTTTATGAAATATTAATGAAAACGATGCATAAGCTTGTATAAAATATCAATTTAAAAATAATTGTCATTAGGACTAAATCAAACTTAGCATAACTAAATTTGTGTTCAAAGATATAGAGATATAGTAAGCACAATCAAAACACATATATATGTATGAAAAGTTAAATACCAATCAAAATTGATACTATTTGAATTTGAAGCATACATATATAGAAATAATATGAGTATACAAAATAAATATCAACTATATAAAATAAATATCAACTATGATACCAATTGAAAATACAATGAGAATCAAGTGTATAACTCATACTCCCTATCACCCATTTCATGCACATGTTTAAATAGATTTTCAATAATGCATACAAGGCATGGTCGCCCAACCAACCGCCCTTTGATGGTAGGGGTTTTCAAAAATAAATTTGAAAATAAGTTTAGCATATTTAAAAACTCTACCAAAATGAAGAATACAAACTAGTTTTATGATAAAATTGTAAACTAGCACGAAATCCTTCAAGTAAGGAATAAAACAAGAATATATTCCATGACACATGAAAATCACATAATCAACACTCAAAATCTATATAGCACAATAATACTCATGAAAATAAAGTCATGAGAAAACATCAAGTAATGTGAGTGTAAGAATCATGTAATCACAAATCATGAGAATAGGCAATAAGGCTCAATGTGAAATTCCTTTATAAACGAAAACACGAAAATCATTAAAATTTAATTTTCAATAATACAACTTCAAGGCATATGTACAAACTAGAGTATACATACATATCCAAATATGAACGAGTCCACAAAAATATATGCATGAAGGCAAGTGGCTCAAGGATGTATATGTATAACTATTAGTTTAGACAAAATTGACATATACATGAAACTAAAACATATCTTCATGAAAACATGCACAAAAATAGGGAATACAAGTCAAAATGTATGAATCATCAAAACTAGGCTATACTAGTACATCTAATTTGTACAAATGAGCAATCAAGCACAAACATTTAATAATCTATTTGTGGCTCATTAGTTGTACAAGTATATACTCAAGTTTTAATGAAAACTAACATCTAAACATGTAATCAAATCATGAAGCATATAAACAAAGCATAAATATGACCATTATATGAATGCACATGTTTAGAGTTATGATATACATGATAGCTAAACTAAAGTGAGAACACAAAAGTAATAATCCATATGAACATGGGTGTAACTCAAATGCTAATCATGTATATCACTAATCTAATTATCATAGCATTTAGCATAATAATCAAGAAACATCAAAACATGCTAAAATCAATAATGAAAAGCATGTTAACATAAGTGGGAGTTAGAGATCGTTACCAAAATCAAGAGGGCACATCTCTATGTCTCCAAACCAAGGTGGTCCTCCCACCAAACTCTCCTTGAAAGTGATGCATCCAAAATAGTCACCATTAAGCTCAGAAGCATCCACCTCAAGGCACCATCACTCTCACGTCAAGTGAGAGCCCACACCTACATCAAATACCATAGGGGTGGATTTTGGTACCCAAACTCTATTGGGTCCATGGGGGTTAGCTCCTTTCCTAACTCAAACAAATCTATTTGCTAAATTTACATTATATACTCTATCATAACAAAACTTAGAAAGGTGGCCCTTACGTCCACAATGTGCACAAGTGTACACATGAGCATACAAAGTGTTATGAGTATGAACGTGAGGAGCATGTGTATGCCGTGCCGTGATTTGTGTGCATGCATATTTGGAAATTGTTTCTTTCGAAACATTGATTCCAACCGTCTGTGATTTATGACACATTGGCTCAAAGTAGAGCCCAAACAATCAACACTCTTCTTAAGCATACAAATATCATTTTCAATTATAGAAGAGGTGGTGCATGCAATAAGTATGCTAGATGATGAAGCTACACTAGCATGGCAAACATGTGAATCTATATCATTTTTAAAAGAAATATTTTTCTTAGAAACAAATCCAAATCCTTTGAAATTAAATAATTTTCATTTTCAAAGATTCATTCTCTTTTATAACAAAATCAAGTTTTGAAGTAAATCCTCATTTTTCTTCAAAACGACATTACAATTATTTTTGTTTTTCAAAATCTGTTTTCATTTAGGGTAAGATAAGTTGGGATTTAAGTGAGTCCCTTTCATTAGAAAACTCTACCTTCTCTTGCAAAGCCAAATCAAGTTTTGAACACAAATCCTTATTTTTTTTGTTAAGTCTAAAACTTTTCTTTTTCAAATCTTTATATTTTTCTAGCAATTTTCACAAACAATAGAAAGTTCTTCATTCAAAGCATCGGCATCAACATAATCATCGCCGGAAGAACTAGCACAATCATCTAGTTGAGATTCCGAATATACCTCAAGGGAGTCATTCCCTTGGACCATGTAGCAACGTTGTTCGGATTCTTCTCCTCTAGATTCCTTCTCAATATAATGTTTGGCGTTTGAAGCTCGGAGGAGGTCAAAGTGTTTCACACTGCAAAAGCGGAAATACAATGAGAAACCATACACAGATATTCTTTGTTTAATGTGCTTCTAAGTGCCGTTAGGGCTTATGCATTGGCCTCTATACGCTTGCTATTACCAAAATAGGATTTCTTAGTAGCGGCAAGAAAAACATGCAAACCTAGCGTTTTTAGGTACATGGACATTCTAGCCTTCCAAACAACAATGTTGGAAGTATCAAACATAGGTGGGGTCATGAGTCCATGAGTGTGTAAACAATATAAGTGTGCAAATTCAAAACTAGATTAGTAAAATCAAGATCTCACGCCTAGGTGGTTAAACCTAATATCAGTAGCGTAGGCTCTGATACCAATTGAAAGTACACCTAGAGGGGGTGTGAATAGGTGTAAGGCTAATCTAGTGAACAATAATGATGAGTTAAAAACTTAATGCAACACACTTAGTGTAACTAAAGAGTGCAGCCGAATTCCCGGTGAAGGGCTCTGGACTATCTCCTCTGAATTCCTCTAAATAAGAGTTGAGGTGCTATGTAAAGCTCTCTTGGTTTAACACAAGTATGACACACAAACAACAATACCAAGCATATAAGTATGAATGAGCAATATGAATGATGCAAGGTACAATATAAAGAGAAAGTTAGAGAAAGTGGATCAGACGCAAACACAAGGATATGTTTCGAGGTTCGATCACACAACTCTACATCCCTGCCTTCACACAGAAGGATTTCCACTAGCTCGTCTACACGGACTTCCCACACAGGGAACCTCCACTAAGGATTTGGGTAAATATAACCGGGAGTACACAACTCCTCTCTCAATAAATACAACCTTTACACTTAGAGGCAAGACATTAAGCTAACACAATATCAACCTCACAAATGAGGGATAGGCACAAAGCCAACACCAACAACAATCACCTCACACTTGAGGGATTCCAACTCAATCTCCACCTCTTACTAGAGGGATACAAAGACCACTTCCACAATTACCTCTCACTGAGGGATATCAATACTATCACCTCTCACTAGAGGGATATCACAATAAATGGAAGGTTTACAACTTGGTGGTCTCTCTCAACCACAAACCAATTCTTTCTCACAAAACAATGATCCTATTGATAGGATAGTTAAATAATCTCAAGTGTAAGAAATAAAGAGTTTGAAAATAAAAAACACAAAGAAAAACTCTTGGGAAAACTTCTAGAATATAATGGAAATGAAGATAAAAAATCAATCCCAAAGACTTCTCCTTTTCTTGATTTTTCCAACCCTTTAAAACAAATAAAGATAAAATCTTTAAACCCAAAACTCTTTTAAAAACTTGCTGTAAAACATTTGTAAAGGTGAGAAATTTTGCTCTTAAAATTCTTGTTCAAAACTAGCCAAGGAATGGGGTATTTATAATCCCAATCCAAATCTGTCCATTGGCAGCTGGAAAGGGCAGAATGCCCTTCCGGTTGACCGCCCGGTCGACCGGCCACCGAGATTGGATACAGAGAGAGAGCTCTCTGTCGGTCGACCGGCCCGATCGACCGGGGCCATTTTCAGAGAGCAGAGCTCTCTGGATGGTCGACTGCCCGGTCGACCGCCCCCATCCCTGGCTGTGTGCACGTCCTGTGCACGTCGGTCGACCGGACCGGTCGACCGACTTCTGTTCCGGTCGACCGGCCCTGTTGACCGGCAGACAGCTAGTCCAGCCTAATATAGGATTTAAAAACTTGATGTTTTATCTTTAATTAAATCCCATAAAATCACATAAATTCCACAAAAATCAGTTCTTATTAGATCTTCGAATACAAATATGTGTGACAAAAATTCAACACATATTTAAACAATTTGAACCATTTTTGTGAGATTGAAAATTTACCTTAAACCAAAATCCGTATTTTCCGAAACTAGAATTTTTGAAATGGAAATCCAATTTTTCCAAAACACATGTAAATACAAAAATGTGATATTTAAACAACTTTTAAGCTTGTTGTATATGGATAGAATCCAATATACATGAAAGATATTATATCTATATTTTTGACATTAAATCCAATAATAAGTTTTGTTTAAATACAAAACTCCAAACACATGAATAGGCTTATCAAAATAAGTTTTTCTAAGTATATGAAGCATAGATGTATATAGATCAAATCTAATATACATTAAACCATGTAAACTTGATTTGATTCTATCTATTCATGAAAATCATATATGTGACAAACCGAAATCGGTTAAATCAAAAATCAAAACATGAAACTTTAAACTTGTGTGTGTATTGTGAACTTGAGCATATAACACTATCTAATCTTTAAAATGAGATCTAAACAAACTATACTAAAACAAACTGATGTCTTCTTGTAGAACGCCGTCTCCAAGTCGACTCAATCCAAACATGATCCACCGACCTTGACTCCAACCGAGTACTAGATGTGAACTTGATGCTCGAGCTCTTGAATCACCATGTGAAAGCTCCAAAACACGTTTGTTGAAGCTAATCACCTACTAATATGTTGATCAAATATCTGAAACTAAATATCACAAGATTATTAGTAAACTATAACTAAATGAGTTAATCATCATCAAAACTAAAGTGAAGGGCCTCTGGCAACAGGTAGTTGTTTTGTTGATTATTCATAGAATAACATTGTCATGTGTAGGATTTATATTTTATATTGTTGTGGTTATTGTGGTTGTTATAGTTGATTTATATAGCTTGTTCAAGTCATTTTAGGCTTAGCGTGTATACGTGGGATATTCTCCTCGCGTATGTACGCCGTCGACTCTCATCGCGACTTCGTTTTCACATATTTTAGAAAGCGGGGCGTGATAATATCAAAGCCAAAAAAGTAGATGCTCATTGCTTCGACAGACATTTAGACCATCTAGCTTATATAGATTAGCAAATAGCTATGAACCGCTACTTTCATTGGTGTGACATGTTCGAGTCTAGGAAAATTTGATTTGCCATGATGAAGCTAACTGGACAAGCTAGACAATATTAAGAGAATCTTGAAAGGATGATGAGGTATAAAAGGGATGATTCAGTTAAAACTTGGGGAGGATATGAAAGAGGAGCTTCTGTTGAAATATGTTTCACCTTCCTTTAGTCAGTAGTTACTGGATAAGTGAAATGGGTTGACTTATGGAAACAAATCGACTAATACATTGCTAGGTTGATGAATACTTGAATGCGGTGCAATTAAATTTGAATCTCCTAAACAGAGCCTATCTAGGTTTAGGTCAGGTCTTAGGGATGATTAACACTGAGAGTTCATAGCTGAGGCATCACGACCCTTAGAACAGTCGTATCAGCTAATCATCGATTTAGATGAGTCTAGAGGATCTTACTTTTATCGAACTGATTCTAGGGATGGCTCTGAGACAACTGCTTGCAAATCTAGATTTAATTGATCATTTCATACCCTGAGCAGACCTGCCTTCAATTCCTCAAGTGTCAAACCAGTAGGTCCTTCTAGTGCAAAACCAACAACCTTTGAGAAAAGAACATCTAGTGAACCAATGAAGGTCAACTCGCATACCCAATGCTATAGATTCAAGGGTATGGACACTTTGTCATCTAGTGTCTGAGTCAAACCAAGAACATCTTAGTGAAAGTTTCCATTGAAGATGTAGAATAAGAAGAAGATGGTCTAGAAATAACCGTGCACGAACATGATAATGACTCGGATGCTTCTGCCAAAGATGGTGAATTCAATGGCTATATTAGAACTTTGGCAGTGATGAACCTAACTCCTAGTGAAGACATATCCCAATTAGGAGTAGTTAGGTGCACTCAAGCGCAACCTGAGCAAGTCAATGACTGGAGAAGAACTGTCATTATCCAAACATGCACAAAGATTAGGAACAAGACCTGCAAAGTGAATAGTAGATAGTGGCAGTTGCATCAATGTTGTTGCGTCAAAATTAATCACCATGTTGAGATGAAACCTCTGAAGCATCCAAATTTCTATAAGTTCACATGGATCAACGCTACATCCATAGATGTTCAAAGAATATGTCAGATTCTTATTCAGTTTGCCCGTACACAGATAACGTGTGGTGTGACATACTTTCTATGAATGTTGGTCATATCATTTTGAGACGACCATTGTTGTTTGACTTAATGTGACCATATATGGACTAATTAACCAGTGCTCGTTTGTCCATAATGTCAAGAAGGTGAAGTTAATGCCAAATCAAGCTAAACCACCAACTTTGAAAAAGAAAATTGATAAGAGTAAAGAAAAAGTAGAGACACTAGCTCTTAAAAAGAAAAGTGTTAAGGGCAAAGGGAATATGATAATGAACTTGATCAGTCACGATCAAATTGAGAAAAGCTTGAATAAAGGTTCAACTTTCTATGTACTTTGGCTCGAGAAGCTGAGCCAGAAATCGAGTTGCACATCGCAGAACACATTAAACCAATTCTTGAAGAGTTTTTCAAAGTCCTCCCCAAGATCTGCCAGGTGAGTTGCCTCCTTTCAGTAGCAACTTTGTCAAACATGTCCCATTATAAGATGAACACTGCTGATCACACAGAATTACAATGGCAAGTAGAGAAGTTACTTGGCAAAGGATTCATCAAAGAGAGGCTGAGCCCATGTGCAATTCCCACACTTTTGGCATCAAAGAAGGATGGCACATGGCACATGTGTGTGGATAGCCATGCAATCAATAAATTTCTGTCAAGTATCAGTTTTGCATTTTTCATCTTGATGATATATTTGATTTGATGTCAGGTGTCATAATATTCTCTAAGATTGATCTTAAGAGTAGGTACCATTAAGTTAGAATTTGGCCAGGAGATGAATGTAAAACTACATTTAAGACCAATGATGAGTTATATGAATGGTTAGTTATGCCCTTTGGACTATCCAATGCTCCTAATACCTTCAGAAGAGTAATTAGTCAACTGTTTCGGTCATTTATCGATAAATTTGTGGTGATGTACTTTGATGATATACTGATTTATAGCCGAACTCTGGAGCAACATATGGACCATCTGAGGCAAGTCCTTCGCATACTCAGGCTGAGAAGTTCTATGCAAACCCAAAGAAGTGGGCTTTCTATACAGACAAAGTTATCTTCTTAGAATTTATGGTTATATATGAGGGAGTTTTTGTAGATCATGAGAAGGTGAAGGCAATCACCGAGTGGCCACAATCCCGGATGATTAGGAAAGTCAGGAGTTTTCACGGGATAACCACTTTCTACCATCAGTTCATAAAGAACTTTAGTGTTATTATGGTACCAATAATTGAATGCTTGAAGAATGAGAGATTTCAGTGGACTCATGCCGCCACCAATGTCTTTTAAGGAAGTGAAGAGGTTGATGACTGAAGCTCCTATTATGCGTCTACCAGATTTTTCAAAGGTATTTAAAGTAACATGCTACACATCAGGGATTGCGATAGATGGTGTACTGAGTCAGGAGAATCATTGTTGCCTATTCAACGAGAAGTTAAATGACGCCTAATAGCGATATTCCACATATGATGAAGAATTATATGCGATTATGTAGGTTTTGCACTACTGGAGATATTATCTGCTACTGCAGGAGTTTGTACCAGATCAGGAGGGCTGAAATACCTCAACTCTCAAAAAAGGTTAAATGCAAGACGTAACAAGTGGGTGAAATTCCTGTAGGGTTTCACATTTGTCCTTAAACGCAAATCGAGAGTTGATAACAAGGTCGCTGATGCGCTCAGCCAATGATTGATGATTTTCGTAGCTATGAATGTAGAGTGACATGGTTCGAGAGATTAAGAGAGGACTATTAGTCATGTCCCGACTTTGAAGAAATATACGTCATGTTATGGGACGGTTCTGTTTGAGAGATAGATGGGTTTCTATTACAAGATGGAAATTTATTAGATTTCGTAAGTTATGTATTCCCCGTACGTCCCTCAGGGATTTTCTCTCTTGGGAAATGCATGTTGGAGGTCTGGCTGTATACTTCAGCCAGAACAAGACAATTGAGGCTGTTGAGCTAGATTCTACTGGTCAAACTTAAAGAGAGTTGTTGCTAAGTTCGTTGGTCAGTGTCGCACTTGTCAACTAGCTAAACAACAAAAATAGGTTGTCACTCCTAACACTCCTCTCCCTGTACCCAGTTGCCCTTAGTAAGACGTGAGCTTAGATTTTATGCTAGGATTACCAAAAACACAGAAAATACATGACTCTATCCTAGTAGTAGTTGACATATTCTCCAAGGTGGCTCACTGTATTCTGTGTTTCAAAATCTCAGATGCATTCTGTATAGTTGTTCTTTTCTTTGATCATGTCATCAAAATGCATGGGTTGCTTAAGACCATGGTGTCAGATAGAGATGTTAAATTTGTTAGCTATTTTTGGCAAATATTATGACACAAGACGAGAACTAAACTGAAATTTTCGACAGTTTTTTATCCAAAAACTGATGGGCAAATTGAGATAGTCAAGAGGATCTAAGAAAATCTTCTTAGGTGTCTTATTGGAAAAAAATTGAAAACTTGGGATTTAATCTTGTTTATAGCTGAATTTGCATACCATAACTCTGTCAATAGGACTACATGTCTTAATCAATTTGAGATTGTAACTGGTTTTAAATTTAGGCAACCAATTGATTTAGTTCCTATGGCTCATCATCATTCAAAGGTATCAAATTTTTCATCTGCATTCGCATATCATATAAATGCATTGCATAAGAAAATCAGACAAAAGACAAAGAAAAATAATATTGATTATAAAACTTCTGTTGATTTACACCATGAACTAAGAACATTTAATGTCGGTGACTATGTGATGGTCCGCCTGAGACCCGAATGGTTTTCTCTGAGAATTATGAAGAAATTGCACACGTGAAGCATATGACCGTTTCAAATCCTCAAGAGGATCAATTCTAATGCCTATGTGGTGGACCTTCCACCGGATTTTGACATTAGTTGAACTTTTAATGTTGAGAATTTGGTTCTATATAGAGATACTTTTGATACCCCTTCTGATCCATTTGTGGATGAGCCTACCCAGTACCTTCTTTCTGAGAGCTCCATACTATTTCACTTCCTTCAAAATTATCCTATGCAGTAGAAATTATAGATTCTATTTTGAATGATCAGATTGTCTCTATTAGAGGCGGAGGAACACGACGCTATCTTATTCAGTAGAAAGAAAGACCTCAGCCAGAAAATTCTCAGATTACTGAGGAGGATTTCCGACAGCTTGATCCCAACCTACTGGAACGTTACCATAGCCAATAGTAACTTCCTACCACATATTTGACAAGGTCATGTTTTTTTCACCCCGAGGGAAATTATGAGGGTATCTCGCCGCTGAGACGTCTGTTTGATCGAGTCTATTCAAGATCCAAAAAGTGGCGTGCTAAATTTCTTTGGATTTAGCTATTTTTATTTTAGTTTATTTGCTTCAGTGATGTTTCTTTTTTTGTGAGTGTTTAGCAGCACATCAATTATTTCCTAAAAGTACTCTTCAGTAAAGCCTATAAAAAGCCTCAAGACTTCTTTTTAGATTATTATTGAATGATTGAAATTTTCAAAATTTTTAATTTAAATTCTTAAGATTTTACCCTTGAATTTTGGTGTGAAGTAAGGGGTGTGAAGCTCAAAATTCTGTCATGATTCCCAATTCAATTTTAATCACTAGTTTTCAAATTTGAATGTGATTGCGATCCATATTGTTTTACATCAATTATATATTCTCTATTCCCCCATATGATTGAATGTCTTGAGTAGCATATTTTCTCCTTCTAGAACTCTTCACAATCTGTCATCTTCTGATCCAAAATGATCCTGTTAATTTAGTTTATACTTCCAAATCAGATCTAAACTTCCAATGAAAGAAAAATAAGAAACAGTTTGTTATGGTCGATATCATAGTGTCTATTCATGGTCTACCTTTTGATTGCTATTGAGCAATTTCCTTAGGCGCACTAGGCCCAGTTTAGGCTAATATTCTTAATATCCCATTAAATTTATGGTTCTCTCGGAAAAATCCCTTCAAATTAGAAAAATCTCAAATAATTATCTCGAATTTCCCCAATATTCTCTAAAAATCACCTTTCGTTAAACAACCATCTAATTAAAAAACACCTAGAGGGGGGGGGGGGGGGGGTGAATAGGTGTAAGTGCTAATCTAGAACTAAATACAAAACCAAGTGTGCTAAATGCGGAAGCTAATGCAAATCTTGCACAAACTTAATACAACACAACAAGTGTAGCCGAATTCCCCGTGAAGGGCTCTGGACTAACTCCTCTTGATTCTCCTTGAATGGGTTGAGGTGCTATGTGAAGCTCTTATTGGTTAAGTATAAGTTAGGCACACACACAAGCAAGCCAAGC
The DNA here is from genome assembly GCA_038442645.1 of Agave tequilana. Taxonomy (NCBI): domain Eukaryota; kingdom Viridiplantae; phylum Streptophyta; class Magnoliopsida; order Asparagales; family Asparagaceae; genus Agave; species Agave tequilana. Next base: position 70,772 of record JAVJIF010006547.1, read on the forward strand.
AAATAAGGATGAATAGCAATATGAATATATGCAAGGCAATACAAGCAAATAGATATGATATGGCAATATGAATTATGCTCAACACAAGCAATATATGATATGAATGAGGTATGATGCTTTGCACAATATAAAGAGAGAGAGTTTAGAGACAAGTGGATCAAACACAAACACAATGATATGTTTCGAGGTTCGAGCACCCTTACTCTACATCCCCGCCTACACCACCGTGTAGGATTTCCAATCCACTATACCGTCCACCGAGGACTCCCACGGAGGGAACCTTCACCGAGAAGGATTTTTACAACACGGGAGTACCGAACTCCTCTCTCAAACAACCACCTCACAACCGAGGGGTAGGCCCGTAGCCAAACAACCACAACAACCAACACCTCTACCGAAGAGGGTTTACAACCAAACTCCACCTCTCTCTAGAGGGAGCAAACCAATCACCCGATCACCTCTACCAAAGAGGGATACAACAAGAATAAGGGTGTACAATAAGTGGTTCCAAAAGACCACAAACAATCTCTCTTTTCTTTTCTTTTTTTCCACAAAACAAATGATCCTAATAGATTAGGATAGTATGATAGCTCAAGTGTGGAAACAAGATGTTTTTGGAAACAAGCAACAAAGAAAAACTAATTGGGAAGTCTCTTGTAAAAGATAGAAAATGAAAGATCAAATCAAAATCCCAAAACCTAGTTTTCTTTGATTTTTCAAAAACCCAAAACAATAAATATCGGAAGTTTAAAGCACAAAACTCTTTTTAAAACTCTTTTAAAACAGTAGAGAAAGTCTGAAAATTTTGTCTCTAAAATCCTTGACCAAATACCCAAAGAGATGGGGTTTTTATAGGCCCATCAGAAAACTAGCCGTTAGGCTGATGTGGCAGCCTGACAGGCTGACGGTCGACCGGCCCGGTCGACCGCCAACGATCAGAAATGTGACCGTTGGGCAACCACGGTCGACCGGCCCGGTCGACCCAAACAAACAGAGAGCACTGCTCTCAGCCCGGTCGACCTGGACGGTCGACCGTCCCAGTGACTCCAAACGTGCACAGATTTGTGCACGTCGGTCGACCGGCCCGGTCGACCACTTCACCCAAGTCGACTAGGTCAGGTTGACTAGTCGACTGATTGAAGCCTGGAACAGAAATCTGGGTCAGAAAATACTGTAAAATATTTTTCTAAAAATCTTTTAACACTTCTAAAAAATCACCAAAGATAGTTTTATCATTTTATATGGAAACACAAACTTGTGATAAAAATTTCAAGACATATATCAATCATATCAATTCATTTTAGAGTCTTGCAAATTTTATCAAAACCAACACTTGTATTTTTATCAAACTTGATTTTTCAACACATGAATAGGGATATCAAAATAAGTTTGTTTAGCAAGTTAAACCATGTATGTATATCTAGAATACATCTAATATACTTAGAAATACAGTAAACTTGTTTTGATCTACTATTCATGAAAACCAAATCCAAAACATAAAAACTTTTGTGTGTTGTGCACTTGAGCATATCAACTATACTAAACTTTACAAATGGATTTAAAACACACTCTAAACTATGGATACCTAAGTCTTCTTGATGATCTTCATTTTCAGGTTGACTTGCTCCAAAACTCCATCCATGGGCTAGGCAATGTGTGATCTTGAAGCTTTGGCCCTGGAATCAACATGAAAAGCTTCTAAACTCCTTGTAGAAGCTAATCACTAACTAATATCTTGGTTAATGATCTGAAACTTAAACAATACAAGATTATTAGTAAACATAACTACATGAGTTAATCATCATCAAAACTAGGGTGGAAGGCCTTTGGGCCAACAATCTCCCCCTTTTTGATGATGACAAAACTCATGGAGTTATATATGCATGGATTAAGGTTAAGCTTCAAAGAAGCTCCCCCTTAACTCATTCATAAACAAATAAATAAAATATGACAATGAAGCTCATAAATATGTATGCAAATGTATGACATGTATGCAAATACAACATGTCAAATAATCATAAAAGTCATCAAGTTCTTATCTCCATACATTTGCAAAACAAAACATATATGCATATCTATTGTTTATTTGTTAAGCATGAGAAAACTAAACACAAGTATGCATATAAACATGTATGCATCAACATGCATAAAACATATTCTAGAAGTTCTAGATACCAATTAAATTAATAAAACATTAACAAAACACTAGATGCTCTAGATACCAATAAAACTTAATATATGCAAAAACATAAGTATGCATAAACAAATAAGTATGCATAAACTTAATATATGCAAAAACATAACATGTACCAATCATGCATAGAAGTAATTTGAGTTTTATATATGCATGTTAAACTCTCAAATAATTCTCCCCCTTTTTGTCAATCATCAACAAAGGGGCAAACAATAAAATGAGAGGTAAAAATCTTTCTCCCCTATTTGTCAATCAAAACAATAAAACAATGTTCTCCCCCTTTTTGTCTAAAAACAAAAACAAGGTCAATAAGGGGTGACAATCAATTAAGGTACCAATTGAAAGGAAACAAACAAGAAAAATATTGATACCAAATTTTAAACAAAACACATGAAAAATCTTGATACCAATTGATATTAAACATAATAAATTTTGAATGTTTAAACAAAATTTTGATACCAATTGTAAATAATTTTCATATTAAGCATATGATACCAACATGACATTTTCAATCATAAAGTAAGGGAGTGGGAAACAAATACCAATTGAAAGACAAAATCAAATTTTCTCCCCCTTTATGAAATACCAACAAAACACATGCATAGGCTTGAAATAAGATGTCAATTGAAAACTAAATCAATTGAAATAAAGTTGAAGCTCAAGCACTAGCATAAACAAGATTTGTGAAAAATTTATATCTTAAGCACAAATAAAACAAGTATATGTGTATGAAATAGAATGAGTACCAATCACCAATAGATGATACCAATTGAAAATATACATACACAATAAACATATGAGTATACAAAAAAAATCAAAATGATACCAATTGAAAAAGTTCAATGATACCAATTGAATCAACAATAATAATCAAGTGTATATCTCATATAATCTACCACCCAATCATGGTTCAAGTTTTAAATGATTTTCACTTGTAAAGCATACATGAACATGATCTCCCTTCCAACCGCCCTTTAATGGTAGGGATTTTCAAAAATAGATTTGAAAATAAGCTTAGTTTGAAAATCACTACCAAATTGAAGAATACGAACTAGTCAAAATGAAAAACTTGTTAACTAGTGCGAAATCCTTCAAGTAAGGAATAAACTAAAAATAATTTTCATAAAACATGAAATCCACATGATAATCAACACTCTAATTCAATTAGGCATAAATATGACTCATGAATACAAAACATGAGCAAGCAATAAATGTGAGTGTACAAATAAATTGTGAATGTTATAATCATGAAAATATTCAATTAAGCTCAATTATTCCTTAAACATTGAAAACACGAAAATCATCAAAACTTATTTAATCTTCATGGCATATGTATGTCTAATACAAACTAAAGTATACATACATATCCAAAACACAACGAGTCCACAAAATATATGCATTAAGGCACGTGGCTCAAAAGAATAAACATGTATATCTAATAGTGGACAAGATAGACATATACATGAAGTTAAACAATTAAACACAAAATCAAGAAAAACTAAATCTTCACCAAAACAAATTTCATTTCAAGGTATATGTATGAATTGTCAACACAATAAGTATACATACATATCCCTAAACACAATTGAGTCCATGTATAGATTTGCATGAAAGACAAATGACTCAAGGGGTATACATGTATATCTTAAAGTTTGGCAATACAAACATATACATGAAGTGAAAAACTCATAAAACAAATCCAAAAATGGAATACAAGTTTGAAATGTATGAATCATCAAAACTAGACTATACTAGCACATCTAATGGGTTCAAATAAGCATTCAAGCTCAAACATATATGGATTTATTTATGACCCACTATATGCACGAATATATACCTAGTCTTAATGAAAACTAACATCTAAACATGTAATCAACACATGAAGCATAAAACACGATAAATATTAACATGATAAACTTAAACATGATTATTATGCAAATCCACATGTTATTAAATCTATGATAAACATGATAGCTAAAAACAAACGGTGAGGACACAAAATAGGGGTCCATATAAACATGGGTGTCTCAAAATGCTATACATGCATGTCAAGGATCTAATGAGCATGGCATTATCATAATAATCACCAAATAATGAAACATGCTATAAACATCAAAGATATGAAATACAAATCATATATGATCAATATGTACATGCATGTGCATAAGATCTAGGTCATACAAATTAGTTTAACCAAGGTGTCCACAAAAATATAAGTCCATATAAAACATGGATGTTTCAACAACTAATAAGTATAACACTAATCTAATTAACATGGCATATTCATGATGATCACTAAATATCAAATCATGCTATGAAAGATAAACATGAAAAGCATGTAAACATAAGGAGTTAGAGATTCGATACCAAAACCAATGAGGGCACCGCTTTAGTTCTCCAAAACAAAAGTGGTCCTCTCCACCAAACCTTCCCTTGAAAGTGATGCATCCAATTGATTTCCATGAAGCTCGGAACGCATCCACTCCAAGGTGCCATCACTCTCACGTCATGTGAGAGCCCACACCTACATCAAAAACACGAGGGGTGGTCTTTGGTACCCATATCTTATTGGGTCCATGGGGGTTAGTACCTTCTCTAACCCAAACAAACTTCTTTGCTAAATTCTCAACATGTAAACGATCATAGCAAAATTTAGCAAGATGGCCTTTTTGGCCACAATGTGTACATATGTACACATGAGCATACATGTGTTGATGGTATCCGTGTGGAGCATGTGTATGCCGTGGAGGGTGTGCATGCATAAAAGATGGAACTTGTTTCTTTCGAACCAAGGATTCCAAGCGTGTATGGTTCTTAGCACATTGGCTCATAGTGGAGCCCAAACAATCCATTTTCTTCTTCAACATGTTTATATCATTTTTAATCATAGAAGAAGTGGAGCATGCAAGGGGTGATCTAGGTGAAACTGCCCTAGCATGGCAAACATGTGCATCAATCTTATTTTGTAAAACAATGTTTTTATCTAAACAAACATTCAACTCATTTGAAATAGAAATAATCTTATTTTTCAAAGCAACATTTTCTTTTAAAACAAAATCAACTTTTGAAGACAAGTTTTCATTTTTCTTCAAAAGTGTTTCACAATCATTTTTAGATTTTAAAAATTTATTTTCTTTTAATGCAAGTTCTAATTGAGATCTTAATGCATCCCTTTCATTATAGACCTCAACCTTCTCTTGCTAAACACAATCAAGTCTAGAATGCAAACTCTTATTTACTTGTTCAATTCCTAGACTTTTCTTTTTCAACAAATTATATTTTTCAATTAATTTTTCACATACAATAGATAGTTCTTCATTCAAGACATGGGGATCAACATAATCATTTGAAGAACTAGCACAATCATCATTATCTAAGTGGGGTTCCGAAAGTACCTCAAGGGAGTCATTCCCTTGGACCATGAAGCATTGTGAATCGGATTCTCCACTAGATTCCTCCGGTTGATTTGGCAATAGAAGCTCGGAGATGGTAGTTGTTGTCAACAAATTCCACACTGCAAAGGCGGAATCAATGTTAGAAACACGTACCCTAGTTTTGATGATGATTAACTCATGTAGTTATGTTTACTAATAATCTTGTGTTGTTTAAGTTTCAGATCATTAACCAAGATATTAGTTGGTGATTAGCTTCTACAAGGAGTTTAGAAGCTTTTCATGTTGATTCCAGGGCCAAAACTTCAAGATCACACATTGCCTAGCCCATGGATGGAGTTTTGGAGCAAGTCAACTTGAAGATGAAGATCATCAAGAAGACTTAGGTATCCATAGTTTAGAGTGTGTTTTAGATCCATTTGTAAAGTTTAGTATAGTTGATATGCTCAAGTGCACAACACACAAAAGTTTTTATGTTTTGGATTTAGTTTTCATGAATAGTAGATCAAAACAAGTTTACTTTATTTCTATGTATATTAGATGTATTCTAGATATACATACATGGTTTAACTTGCTAAACAAACTTATTTTGATATCCCTATTCATGTGTTGAAAAATCAAGTTTGATAAAAATACAAGTGTTGGTTTTGATAAAATTTGCAAGACTCTAAAATGAATTGATATGATTGATATATGTCTTGAAATTTTTATCACAAGTTTGTGTTTCCATATAAAATGATAAAACTATCTTTGGTGATTTTTTAGAAGTGTTAAAAGATTTTTAGAAAAATATTTTACAGTATTTTCTGACCCAGATTTTTGTTCCAGGCTTCAATCAGTCGACTAGTCAACCTGACCTAGTCGACTTGGGTAAAGTCGGTCGACCGGGCCGGTCGACCGACGTGCACAAATCTGTGCACGTTTGGAGTCACTAGGACGGTCGACCGTCCGGGTCGACCGGGCTGAGAGCAGTGCTCTCTGTTTGTTTGGGTCGACCGGGCTGGTCGACCGTGGTTGCCCAACGGTCACATTTCTGACCGTTGGCGGTCGACCGGGCCGGTCGACCGTCAGCCTGTCAGGCTGCCACATCAGCCTAACGGCTAGTTTTCTGATGGGCCTATAAAAACCCCATCTCTTTGGGTTTTTGGTCAAGGTTTTTAGAGACAAAATTTTCAGACTTTCTCTACTGTTTTAAAAGAGTTTTAAAAAGAGTTTTGTGCTTTAAACTTCCAATATTTATTGTTTTGGGTTTTTGGAAAATCAAAGAAAACTAGGTTTTGGGATTTTGATTTGATCTTTCATTTTCTATCTTTTACAAGAGACTTCCCAATTAGTTTTTCTTTGTTGCTTGTTTCAAAAAACACCTTTGTTTCCACACTTGAGCTATCATACTATCCTAATCTATTAGGATCATTTGTTTTGTGAAAAAAGAGAAAAGAAAAGAGAGATTGTTTGTGGTCTTTTGGAACCACTTATTGTACACCCTTATTCTTGTTGAATCCCTCTTTGGTAGAGGTGATCGGGTGATTGGTTTGCTCCCTCTAGAGAGAGGTGGAGTTTGGTTGTAAACCCTCTTCGGTAGAGGTGTTGGTTGTTGTGGTTGTTTGGCTATGGGCCTACCCCTCGGTTGTGAGGTGGTTGTTTGAGAGAGGAGTTCGGTACTCCCGTGTTGTAAAAATCCTTCTCGGTGAATGTTCCCTCCGTGGGAGTCCTCGGTGGACGGTATAGTGGATTGGAAATCCTACACGGTGGTGTAGGCGGGGATGTAGAGCAAGGGTGCTCGAACCTCGAAACATATCATTGTGTTTGCGTTTGATCCACTTGTCTCTAAACTCTCTCTCTTTATATTGTGCTAAGCATCATACCTCATTCATATCATATATTGCTTGTGTTGAGCATAATTCATATTGCCATATCATATCTATTTGCTTGTATTGCCTTGCATATATTCATCTGGTGCCCTAAGACCTACTGGTTTGGGAGTCATCGGTTATAGGCTCGTTACATGGGTGAACTAGAAAGCCTAAACTAAGGAAGAAAAAAAAAATATATATAAATAAATAAATAAATAATAAATGGCTTTATGGTTAGAGTTGAAATCCCAGAAATCTTCACTATCACAATGTGCATATTATCTAGGTTTTATGAAAGATAAAGTATTCAATCCAATTTTGAATTCTTACCTTAATTGAAGACAAGATCCTGCATGGAGACTAAGTTTAAGGGAGAATAATTATAGGTGGACTTATGACCTTAGATCACTTATATTTTTACAAAAATAATTCGAAAACTTGTCTCTCTTTCAAAATGAATTTTCAAAACACTAACATTTGTTTTCTTTCTTTATGGATTTTGTGGGTGTAATCCGCTAAAAACCCTCAGGAGACAACACTCCTCCTCTAGGGTAACCTAGAGGTTTAATGGCTTGTTGCACGTGCTCAGTGCAATCGCGTCACCTGCGAAAGTGGTATAATAAAATTGGTAGTATAGTTTTTCTTTTCTTATTTTGCTCGGGACGAGCAAAGAATAAGTGTGGGGTGTGATTGTTATTCAATTTTGCATATTTTACCACATCCATACCATGCATATTGTAAATAAAAATGTGATTTTTTAATCCTTTTCTCTCTATTTTTGCAGGTCTATATTCTAATAGAGAAAAGGCCCAAAATCTCTTTAATTATCAAGAATTAAAGGAGATTAATTCAAAGCCCAAAAGAGAGCCCAAGGTTGAGCCCAGGATCTGGAGAATTCTATGCGTCAGCTCAGACTTCCAGAAGGTCCACGTGGCTAACAAACTCGTAACAAACGCGCAACAGAAATCTTGGCCTCAACGGCCAAGATTCTGCCGCAGATCCACGGCTTTTGCCGCAGATCTGCGGCAGTTACAAGGCTGTTGAAGCCCGAATTTCTCTCCAATAACCTGGGCTCTAGATCCTTCTCTCTGAGGCTATAAATACACCATCAGGGCCTTCGTGAGGAGGAGAGAGGAGAGATTAGAGATTAGATGCTTGTATTTTGTAAGATTTCTCTCTAGAATTTTTGTAGTGCTCTAGATCTTCTTCCTCCCTAGAAATTCTGTAAAGAGAGAGTTTGTAAGAGAGAGAAAGCTTGTGTATACCAAGGTGTGACAACTTGTGAAGCAAGGATTGATCCATTCTCTTCTCTTTTCTCTTGCATTTTCTAGTTTACTTGCTTTCTTTAATTCTAGCTTTACTTTACTTGCACTTTAATTCATGCTTTGCTTTTCTTTTCTTATGGCTAGTAGCTAACTTTTCTAACATGAACTAGCTAACCACTAACCTTACTAACTACTAACTCATGGGTGATTGCTCTCTTTAATCTTGCAAGTTGTATGGTATTCTCTTCTACGATGGGTTACTTTCATTGCTTGGCAAGTTCTTGTTGTAATTCCATATGATTCATGTGTGCCTCATTTAGAGCCTTGTCTTTAGAACAAGTGCCTTGATGGAACATGGAGATGGATCACCAAACATATGCTATTTGTTGTACAACTTCTTTACTTCAATTAATGAATGTTGTATCTTCTTCCTTAGCATCCCTTGAGTGTCGCTCTTTTGATTCCATTATTGAAAGTCTATCTTGTAGGCCAATGACATCTATGAGTCTACAAGACAAGTCCAAGAGTGATCACCCGTCATTCAAGTGGGAAAGTAATTAGACCAACACGCAAGACAAATCTTTGCCGATGAATCAACATGAGGCACGCATTCACCATCACGGAGTTTAGTAAGTTTTTAGCAAGGTAGTAAGGTTAGCTAGTCATGGTTTTCTCCATCTTCAAATCTTTTACAAGTTTTCTTTTCTTTTTAGTGTTAATCCAAAAGCCAATCTTGTTTTGATTTCTTTTCATTTTCCATCATGAACATATCCACCGATTCTTTCATTTCTTTTTCCATGTTTTATTCATTCTTTTAAGACAAAGAAGAATCTTCGTTTTCTTTCTTCACTACGAACCGTAACGCTTCCATCGCAAGCTCTCCCTGAGAATCGACTCGGTATAGCCCATGCTATAACGGAGATTGGAAAGGATACATTAATCATTTGAAATACATTTATGGAGTGATCAAGCACTAAGGTTGACTCTAAACCTTCCCTCTTTTACATAATATCTGTCCAAATACTTCACACTAATCTTTTTCCTAATCAGGTTAGTGTTAGTTAGCCATGAAAATAGAGAAGTTAGTTATTCATGGAAAGAAAGTGCAAGAAGTAGCCTGATTGAGGTGCAACCTGCACAAAAATACGAAATTTCAGAACTTATAATAAAAATGTGCAAGTGCTCAATTCTTCCGCTATAGCAAGTGGCTATGCGGGTCGTGATCCACAAGGAGGGTTTGCGATGGAATCTTTACGTTTCTTTATTGAAATCTTATGAACACAAAACGAGAGTTCTTCTCTGTTTTTAAGTTAAGAAAGTGAAAAAGAAAGTTATGTTAAAGTTAAGAAGAAAGTGGTAGAATAGAAAGTGAAAAAAATCAGAAAATGAAAGGAGCGACTATGTACAATGAAGTGGAGAAGAAAGAGTTGGAGGAGGTGGTGATCTATACTAAAGAAGTAAAAGAAAAGAAAGAAAGAAAAGTGAAAAAATACTTATCTAGGTTGATTGATGACTTACTTGGAAACCTTTTGCAAGTTCTACCTTTTGCTTCGGAGGCGTTCAACGCATAAATCATAAACTCGAGCTCAGTCCCCGTGCACATTATATCGTCAAGCATATCAAGAACGAAGTGATGCGGAGCTTGGAAGAGGAGAACGTCTTCATGAACTATCGCTGGCTCTCACGTAGCTTAGTTATACTTGCTTTGGAATTCACTTTATTGCTTGAGACAATGAAAGAAAGGAGGAGGGTACATCGGTGTCACTCTCAACATATGCCTCTCTCTCTTACTTACATGAATCATCATCTAACCTAAGCTACATACAAGTTACATAAAAGTAAAAACTAAACTACAAAATGGAAAAACTAGTCTAAAATCCTAACTCTGCATTGGCGTCCCATTTTCAGCGCAAGTACAGGCCTTTTATAGGCATAAACCCAACAACCATGATCCCGGGGAGGTCGGGGGAGCAAACGCTCCCCCTAACTCCCCAAGATTGCCGCGGAAATCCGGCTATTGCCGTGTTTCCGCGGCCAGGGTGTGGCCAGGTGGCCACACCCTGTTGGTGGGTCGCGCTGGTTTGGCCTTCTGACTATATCTGGAGTTGGTTTGTCAGTTTGAGTCCCGGATTCTGACGAAATGGCCTTGGATTCTTGGCTTTAACCGATCGATTCTGAGAGGATTCTTCTTAACCGGTTTTTCACCTCTTGATTTTGCCCTGATTTACTTGGTGCGAATTAATTTTGATTTAATTCAGAATTTTGGTGGGCTTTGGGCTCATTTCTCTTCAACTCCTTAAAGATTGGGCCTGCAAATAAATCAAACAATTAATTAGGACAATGCAGGCTTTTATTCTATAATAAGTATGGACATATGATATTAAATATGCAATATTAGCGACCAATCACACCCCATACCTATCTTTTGCTCGTCCTCGAGCAAAACAACTAAACTATACTAAGGATTATTGGACCACTTTCGCAGGTCGCGTGATTGCACTGAGCATGTGCAACAAGCCGTTAAACCTCTAAGTTTCCCCTAGAGGACGAGTTTTGTCTCGTGAGGGTTTTCAGCGGATTACACCCACAAAATCCATAAAGAAAGGGAAACAAAGAGTTAGTATTTTCGAAAAGCATTTTGAAAGAGAAAAATATTTGAAATATGATTGTAAGATCTAAGCAATCTATAAGTTATAGGAAAACTGAATTTTTCATTCCTAAACTTAGTCTCTATTCAAAAATTTGTTATCAATCAAAGTAAGGAGTCAAATTGTACTTCTCATCTAGTCTATTACTTTACCCTAAGTCATATGCACTTGTGACTGTGAAAATTTTGACTAAGGGTTCATTAACTCTAACTCTTATGCCTTATCTATTTATATATATCTATTTTTTTTTGTGGTATTATTCCTTAGTTCTATTAGGCTTTCTAATCTGCCCATGTAACGAGCCTTTAATCGATGACTCCCAAACCAAACGGTCTTAGGGCACCGGGTGAGAAAACACCCTAAGGACTTAAGAACTCGAGCAAATAAGGCCACAAAACTAAGGATTTTATTATATGGACCTCTTTTAGGCGTGAATACTTATGCTTTATAAGGCACAAATACCCAGCTTAATCAGAGGATTTTTCTTTTCAAACTTATCTAATCATCTTTCGCATAAATACTAAGGCTTGCTTAGGCCAAAGCACCTAGCTAGTCAATAATTAGATTTGTTTGTGTATATATATATATATATATATATATATATATATATATATATATATATATATATATATATATATATATATATATATATATATAACTTATCTAATCATCTTTCGCATAAATACTAAGGCTTGCTTAGGCCAAAGCACCTAGCTAATCAATAATTAGACTTGTTTTTTTTTTTATAAGGCATAAGAATCTTTGTTTTTGAACCCTAAGTGTGTAAGTGTATGAAGTGTGCATATTTCATCAAGGTAAAGATCAAGACCAAATTACGTTGACAAATTATCTTCCTAACTCTAAAAATCAAAGAAATAATCTTATTTTGACCAAGTATAAGAAATCCTAATTTGGATTTTCCTATTCCTTAAAATTAACTTAATTTCTTACAAAAATAAGTCAAAATATTGTTTCTATTTTTCAAAAAGTTTTTAAAAGTAAAGAAAAATGTTAATTTTTTTTATTTTTATTTTAAAGAAAAAGAAAAGTTATGTTAGACCCTCCCCCACACCTATCTCATGCATTGTCCTCAATGTATGAATTAATGCGTAGATGCATGAAAAAGAAGAAAGGGAAGGAAAAGGTTACCTTAAGGTGGTGGTTCCGGTGGTGATCTGATTGGTCCACGAAACGTGGCCCAATCAACTTTTCTTGGGTCTCGGAGGAACCCACCAGAAATATCTTTAATATAACCCATTTAAAAGATAAATCCATGAAGAATTTTTATTAAATATTTAACCCCATCTAATTTTCATATTCCATAACTAATTTCGGAGTCAAATTTGTTAACCACCTCGTCCCAGAATGGAGTATGAAATGATAGAATGGTTGACTTGGACTCAGGAAGGATAGGAACTAATACCGACTCGGGAAGGTGACTTAAGTCAAGTAAAGGTTCAGGAGTCGAAATTGGTTCAAGAAGCGGGTCCAAGTCAAGAAGTTGAAACTCTAGTCCACATGTATTTTCTAACAATGGAATGTGACTTAATGTGGGTGATTCTAGTTCAGGAATGATAGATGGAGGAATCAAAACTGACTCTAAAATATTACTCAAGTTTGGTAACACAACAGGAGTCAATACTGATTCAGAAAGTTGAACTAGATCACAGATTTGAGAATCTAGGTCACATATCTCATTGAGTTCAATATCAAAAAATTGAGAACTTGCCAATTTGTTAATAGGATTTTCAAAATTGTATAATTGGTCAAGTTCAATATAATCCTCAAGAATGGGTGATTCAATTTCATGATGAATTGGCACAGGATTCAATGTTAACTCAGGAAAAAGATTAAAATCAGGTGAAGATACCGGAGTCATAATTGAACCAGGAAGTAGAATTGAATCACTAAGTTGGGGTTCAGGATCATATTCATTTTCAAGTTCTATTTCAGGAAAAGAAAAACTTGCTAAACTGTCAATATCTTTTTCAAAATTTGGAGTTTGGGCAAGTTCAAGTGGTTGTTCTGAAATGGAATCTTGATTTCCAAGACTACATGACTCTTCGACTCTAACAGGATGGTTAGTGACATCAGAACTGGTCAAACGGTGAGAACGTAGAGATTCGACCATCATATCTATGTCACGATTTCTAGCATTTTGAGCATGAGTCATGGCTTCAAGCATCTTTTCATAATTGATGGGTTCATTGTTTTGATGAAAAGATGAAGAGTTGTCTTGAAAGTGGTAGTGAAATTGTGAGTCCATCAGATTTTGGGATTTGTGTTTGGACTCACACATACTCATTTCCAAAATTGATGGTCTTCTATTTTGGACTGGTGGAACTGAGTATGACTCTTGGAAATATTGTGGACTAGGTGGAGATGGGGGATAATTTGGTTGAAAATTTAACTCGGGGTAGGTGAATCCCCACTGACTCTGTGAAGTGTTGAAATCGTTATGGAAATTATAGTCATACGATGGGGGACATGAGTTATATTGATTCGGATAAGACCAATCCGGCACACTAGGTTGGTTAAAGTCATGATATACCGGGTTAGTAATATCCGAAAAAGAGTTTGATGTGTAATATGGATTATTATTATAGTTGAAAAATTATTATTATAAGCCATATCACACAATGGAATACAAACAAAAAGAAAAAAACAAACAAATAAACAAACAAGAAAGAAAAATTCTAACCTAAGTTAGGGTAGACCTAGACCTAGACGACTCCTAACTGGTTAGACTGTCCACGGGAGGTTTAATGTAGACCTTGACCACAAGCTAATCAGCCAGGTCAGGGCAAGGTTGTTGTGAGGTTTTCCGTCAAAAGACGTTCCTTAATTAAATAACCACCAACCTTCGGGCTTTCGGCCCTTAATCCCTTTCCTAGACACTGATTTGGCAAGAATCAAGTTTCAACACCTTTCCCCCTTAGGATAATCTCCTAATTGAGTCCGAGATGTCCCTAAGGCCAACGTCTACTTATTTTAAGTTAGGCTTAGGTTAGTGAGTGCTTGGATTCTGATTTTTGGGCTAAGGAAGGGTGATTAAATCCCCACCTTATCTTGTTATTGGGTTGGTGCCCTTAAAATCGATTTGTGCAAGTGTACAAGATATGTAAGATTCACTCAAAGCGATATAATCAACCAAGCAGTGAGTCCTATGCTAAATGCGATGCATACGTACCTTGCTCCAGCACTCTTCAACAGTAAAAATAAATGAATTGAAAAAAAACGCGTGCCTAAAATGCAAACGTCTAATCAATTTTTAACTTTTGCAACAAACGTTTTACTGTTGATTATTTAGCAGGCTTATGTGATGGCATATAGGAAATAAAGAATTGCAGAGAACTAGAATTTGCAAAGCAAGCAGCCCTGCAAAAACCTGTTAGTAGTCAACTCGTCCTTGCCGCGGATCCGCGGCTTTTGCCGTGGAAACGCGGCAATTCAGAGGGCCCTTTGTCTCTGCTTTCTAGAGCAGAGGCCCAAGGCCACATGTATGTCACTGCAATATTAATTTCCTGCTTTGATTGCCCTGTAACCTGCAACAGAGAAGAAAATTCGTTTAGTTCGAAAAAAATTTTTCAAAAAAATTCAGATTTCAATAAAAAACATGTTACCCTCCCCGGCAACGGCGCCAAAATTTGATTGAGGTGCAACCTGTACAAAAATACGGAATTTCAGAACTTATAATAAAAATGTGCAAGTGCTCAATTCTTCCGCTATAGCAAGTGGCTATGCGGGTCGTGATCCACAAGGAGGGTTTGCGATGGAAGCTTTACGTTTCTTTATTGAAATCTTATGAACACAAAACGAGAGTTCTTCTCTGTTTTTAAGTTAAGAAAGTGAAAAAGAAAGTTATGTTAAAGTTAAGAAGAAAGTGGTAGAATAGAAAGTGAAAAAAATCAGAAAATAAAAGGAGCGACTATGTACAATGAAGTGGAGAAGAAAGAGTTGGAGGAGGTGGTGATCTATACTAAAGAAGTAAAAGAAAAGAAAGAAAGAAAAGTGAAGAAATACTTACCTAGGTTGATTGATGACTTACTTGGAAACCTTTTGCAAGTTCTACCTTTTTGCTTCGGAGGCGTTCAACGCATAAATCATAAACTCGAGCTCAGTCCCCGTGCACATTATATCGTCAAGCATATCAAGAACGAAGTGATGCGGAGCTTGGAAGAGGAGAACGTCTTCATGAACTATCGCTGGCTCTCACGTAGCTTAGTTATCTTGCTTTGGAATTCACTTTATTGCTTGAGACAATGAAAGAAAGGAGGAGGGTACATCGGTGTCACTCTCAACATATGCCTCTCTCTCTTACTTAAATGAATCATCATCTAACCTAAGCTACATACAAGTTACATAAAAGTAAAAACTAAACTACAAAATGAAAAAACTAGTCTAAAATCCTAACTCTGCATTGGCGTCCCATTTTCAGCGCAAGTACAGGCCTTTTATAGGCATAAACCCAACAACCATGATCCCGGGGAGGTCGGGGGAGCAAACGCTCCCCCTAACTCCCCAAGATTGCCGCGGAAACGCGGCTATTGCCACGTTTTCGCGGCCAGGGGTGTGGCCAGGTGGCCACACCCTATTGGTGGGTCGCGCTGGTTTGGCCTTCTGACTATATCTGGAGTTGGTTTGTCAGTTTGAGTCCCGGATTCTGACGAAATGGCCTTGGATTCTTGGCTTTAACCGATCGATTCTGAGAGGATTCTTCTCAACCGGTTTTCCACCTCTTGATTTTGCCCTGATTTACTTGGTGTGAATTAATTCTGATTTAATTCAGAATTTTGGTGGGCTTTGGGCTCATTTCTCTTCAACTCCTTAAAGATTGGGCCTGCAAATAAATCAAACAATTAATTAGGACAATGCAGGCTTTTATTCTATAATAAGTATGGACATATGATATTAAATATGCAATATTAGCGACCAATCATAGCCATTCTACACTATTTGCAAGGAAGAAGGAAAAACAAGTAAAAGAGCAATGAAAATAAAGGTAGAAGATGAAGCAATTCTTGTATAGGTTTGTCACTGATTCAATATAGAGCTCTCACTCTCTCTCCATCTAATTTTTGGACTAAAACAAAAGAAAGAAATTATAACAGATATCTAGAGAAAAATTCTAAGAGAATACCCTAAACAAAATGCTCTCTCTGGTCACCCTCGTCTATTATAGGCACAGAACCCTATGTACACGCAATCACAGCCGTTGATGAAAAGTGGCGCCCATGGCCCTGATGCCGCAGAAACACGACAGAAGCCGCGTTTCCGTGACTGTACTACAGTCGTTAGGCTTGTGTCAGAGAGCACAGGTTGTCAGTGGCCAGGTGTCCTTTAGAAACTTCTCATTCTCTGGATATTCCCTCTGAAACGAGAGCAGGTTGGGCTTCAAGTTTGTGGGCTTCTTTAATTAGCTTAATTAATTCCAAATAAATGGAATAATTAGGCTTTCTTCTTCCTTTGGCCCATGGACCTGAAAATAGAGAGAAAACTCAATTAAAAACAAGATTTTTATTAATAATCAATGGAAACTGTGATATAAATGATGCAAAAATGTATACTAATCACCTTCTTATGTATTAAATCAGCCACCCTAAGATTAAATCAACAACCCAATGTATTAAATTAATGGGATGAAGCTGATGTTGATGGGTTCTCCTTTACCTGTATAAGGGAACGAATATGGGTGTTGAGGAGAGCAAGTGAAGAACAAGAGAGTTAGTTAAAGGCTTTTGTGTACACTCTCTTTTCTTATTTTCTTCTTTTTGTACCTATTATAGTAATCTCTTGTATTCTCCCCTTTTTGATTAGTCGATTCCTCTTTCTGTCTTCTCTCGTGAATGTAGGTCACATTGACCAAACCACATTGGATCCTTGACGTGCTGTCTTCTTTAGTTCTATTAGCTTATTATTGCTATTAGTATCTCAGCTTGCATTTGCCATCACTTGTATTAGAAGCTTATTGCTTCAACAAACTGAAATCAGAGCTAGTGTTATTTTCTTGTGGGTTTGAGATGACTTCGACAAAGTACAAAGTAGAAAATTTGACGGGAGGAATAACTTTAGTTTGTGGAGAGTCAAAATTTGGGCTCTCTTGGTGTAGCAAAGCTTGCTGAAAGTTTTATCTGATAAGGACAAGTAGCCGAATCCATGCTCGAAGATGAAAAGGAAGAACACGAGATGAAGGCGCATAGTAACATACAACTTTGTCTAGCTAATGAAGTTTTGCGGGAGGTTACCGATGAAGATACCACCGCTGGTTTGTGGCTCAAATTAGAAAGCTTGTATATGACAGAGTCCCGGACTAACAAGCTCTATTTGAAGCAGCGCTCTTCACTTTTCGCATGAAAAAAGGTACGCCAATTAAAGACCACTTAGATAAGCTCAATAAAATTCTCATGGATTAGAAAAATATTGATGTGAGAATAGATGAAGAAGATCAAGCTCTGATCTTATTATGCTCGTTACCTCCTTTTTTTGAAAATTTTATTAATAGTATGCTCTATAGTAGAGATACACTTTCTTTTGAAGATGTCAAGTCAGCCTTACACTTTAAGGGGCTAAAAAATAAAGTGTCAGTTATAGGAAGTGAGGATCAAGCTGAAAACTTTTTCGTCCGTGGTAGTATAGAGAAGGGTCGAGAAAAATCTCTAAGAAAATCTAGATCTAAATTTAAGTTAAGAAAAAAATATTAAGTGTCACTATTGTCATAAGTTTGGACGCTATAAATTTTAGGCTCAAAGAAAAATAAAAAGATTTTAGGAGGAAATCTCAAGATGAGAAATCTTCGGTTGTTAGTTTTACAAAAGAAGTCTCCACATCACATGAGGTTCTTTCAGTTATCGTCTATGACGCCCATTCACGAGATGAGTGGATTCTTGATTCATGTTGTTCTTATCATATATGTCCCCATAAGGACTAGTTCGTCACCTACCAGCCAATTGCTGGTGGTAATGTCTTAATGAAAAGTAACATGCCCTGCAAGACAATTAGTATTGGGTCAATCAAGATTAGGATGCACAATGATATTGTTAGAATATTGAATAATGTTCGGCATGTGCCGGATTTGAAGAAAAATGTCACGCCCCGCTTCCCAGAATACGTGAAAATAGAGTCGTGACAAGAGTCAGCGACGTATATACACGAGAAAAATTCCCCACGTATACATGCTAAGCCTAAAGTAACCTTAACAAGGTATAAATCTAAACCATAATAAATCAACGATCACTGTAATATCACATATAAGGATCCACGCATGATAACATATAAAAAGAACTGAAATAAAGACTGAATCTGATATACATGAATAAAGAAAAGTACAAAAACAAGAATAAAAAGAGTTAATAATACCAGAATCAAAAAGAGAGAAACTCTAACTTCTCGCGAAGCGTATGAGCTCAACGAACACCTGAACAAGAGTATACAACATCCAGTATCTGGACATGCCAATCTAAGTTCGTCAGAAGCGACCTAATGAGTGTGTGTGTGTGTAAAAGGAAAGGTGTTCGTGCATAATAACAATGTAAGAAATAACAACATGATAACTGAAATAAAAGATAACAGAATAATCAATATCAAGAACAAAGCTATGAACGATATATAACTGATATCATGATAAAAAAAATAAACAACTAATGTCAAGATGTGTAACCTAGTATATGTCACTAGTCTGGTATACAATCCGGTCATGTGTGTAATCATATGTCTATCATAGTTACATATATGTTTAGTCAGGTGACTACAGTCAGTCACAATACGTTATAACAGTTTATCATTATTGATTATGTCAGCGAACAATAACTGCCACCTGTAATAGACGCATTCTATACTACGTCTATCACATGTGTCAATTGAAGTCCTAAATTATTGAAACTGATTAGTTGGAGACATTATCCATACTTTAGGTGGGTTCCGTACATACCCGGAACTACGGCCCAATCACCTGGCGCTGAACTAGGTCCTACTGCTAGGTTGTAAATAACAATAACAATATGAACAATACGAGATGTCAGTCATCCCCTGAAACCCTGCAGTGGAACTGTATCTCGGTTGCACAACCTGTATCTTAGGTTCACCCAAAATACAGACGTCTCCTCCATCAATTTTTTCAATCACAGTGTAAGTTGTCAATTTATATTATTATTTATAACAATCAATATCCATGTTATTTTGATTACTGGGACCATACGGTAACAGTAGAAATATCAATGATGTAACAATAATAATGTGGACAATATTACCCTTTAAACGGTAGAACAATAGAGCAACACATATGTTACAGTCTGACAATATTTTTCAGTAATTTTCAATAACATGAATCAATATAATAATGAATCCAGATACTGCTCCATAGACAGTCTCATTTAAAACTGATCAATATTTCATCCATCTGTACTAAGATACAATAGTAACTGATCCATCAACCAATAGGTCCCAATACAATTACCATGAACATAAAGTATCAATCCATGTCAAAGTAATCCAGTACAGTAACCCACAAGTTTAATAAATCAATAACCAGTTCTCTCATCATATCAATCTACTCTAATCCTCAAGTCATCGATATATCCGAATCTCAATAATTGCAATACTACATGTTCTAATACATCTTAATCAAATCCTCACACTCTAATCTGATCAAGATCATCATACACTTTTGTGACGCCTCGATCCCCCGGGTACGGAGACGTCACTGCGATGTATATACGCAAGTCAGAAATACCCTCATGTATATACGCTAAGCATCAGTACATGCAAGAATCAGAGTGCGGAAGTACAGTGGTAATATACATTCCAACAGAAAAACTATAAGTACATTGTTATCACAGAGAGTGATATAATATTACAGGAATATTACTTCATCAGAAAATATAAAAGTACATTATACGAAGAGATATACATAACAAAGCTGAGAGGTGCTCACGAGCAGCGAGAGGGGCCTCGAGAACCAATCAGGAGAAGAGCTAGGAGGAAGAGGTACGGTAATGTCCAAGCTTCTGCTGCACTCTGATCGCCACGGAAGGATCCTCTGCGCACTCTAATCAGCTACAGCAAGGCCACCATGGTTCAGACTCTAGAATCTGGACATGAGGATCCAGGGTTGTCAGATGCAACCCAACGACATATGATAAAGTCAAGTGGCTTGCATATCAGGCACACGTGTACAGGAAAGGTGTATCTTGAATATAAGCACATATGAACATGAAATGAGACAGTAAGTAAAATATCTATAGGAAAACTAGTTATACAAGCCCACATTACCGATCCATGAGATTAGTACGTCGAAGGAATAATCCAAATAAGAAAACCCTCATATTATACCCTACACCTCCCGTCATTGTAATCTGAGTTTATATAATCTAAATTTGCCTTCATAATAATAGAATAATGAAACAGTATGAAAACCCGAAAATAAGCAATCAAGTAATTCAACTAAGTAGCACAGGTATAATGTGTAAGTGGTGAGCAGGATAATGTATTGTATCACAGGTCTCCAAAGTATAGATCAAGTGTATAGCTAGTCAGATATCATAAGCATGTTATTATTATGTTATTAAGACTCATTTGATTTGTATACATCGGTATATGTACCATTCCACATACCTCAGCATACAGACTGGAGAGTAAGTTATTGAAAACTGATGGAGATCGACGAAACATGCTTAGAATGGGTCCCGTACACGCCCGGGACAACGGTCAAGGAGTATCTGGTACTGAGCCGGAATGTACCGCTAGGTACCAGGACTTATTGTACGCCCGAATAGGAATAGGATGTCACCGATCCCACAGGAATAGGCCCAGGGGCCAATGGCACACCCGGCAGGAAGGGGAGTAGGGGTGCCAGTACATCCCCCGGAAACATCGGGTGGCCTCCAGGTCGAATCCAAGTATGTGGCCGCGCGACACTTTAAGACCATCATAAACATGGAGACTATATCATCACTCATTAGTTTTCCCCATTCCGGTATAAGTTGTTCAATTATTACAGATTATCCAGTGATAATGTCCACATAGTATTCACAGTAATCCTATATTCATGGTTATCCAATTTCGGAGATCTACAAGAGTATAGTATCAGGAGTCTCCCCTTTTTGGGGGTTCAAGTATATAGGAGTTCAGGAGTATCAAATGTCTGATAACAATATAATAATCATGCAAAGTCCCCGTAAAATTGATAATCATGAATATGCAATGTAATATAGGTATCAGGTGTAATAGTATCCAGTCAGGTGTCATAATATCATGTCAAATGTGTCAGTACCAGGTGGTAGCATATGTCAAGTATCAAGTGATAGCATATAAATGGTCAGGTGTCAGGTCTCAAATGTCAGGGATCAAGTGTTAAGTGATAACATGTCAAGTACCAGTGTCAGATATCAAGTGTTAGGAATCAGGTGTCAAGTAAAAACATATCAACGTCAGGTAATTAACATGACGGTATCAGGTGAGTTGAATACAGAGTTACAACATCATATATCAGGTAATAATTCGGTCATGTAACATGGTACATGAGAACAGTATAGTTAAACATTTCAAACTCTTCACAATCATATCTATAACAACAATAATTTAATCTATTAATTAGCTATGCGAAGCCGAGCGAAACGGGAGCGTATCTAGGCATACCATGCAAGTATAATACCAGTTCAACAAATTATAATAACGGCCGATAGGTATTCATAAAACATGTTAATTTTAAAAATCACTCGCATATCTATATCAACTCGTATAATGATGTATCATGTATTCAAAGCTAGAGTAGCAATTGCTAAGCATGTAACGGTAGTAACAAGACATCCACATATCAATATATCATGAAATAAATGCTAGAGTAGCAGTTACTAAATATAAATTGATGATATCAAAGCACTTAAATTATATAGAGCCCTAAAATAGAATTAGTAAGACATGAGGCAACACAAGGAAAGTACTCGGTCAAAATAAAATAGATGCTCATTCAAGAGAAACTGTACTCGCCTAAATCACCAGAAAACGGCATAAAATCCCAGAACACCACAAACACGTAAACACTACTAATCGATATAAAATATAAAATATATAATATATATATATATATATATATATATATATATATATATATTAGAGAGAGTGAGAGAGGAGAGAGAGGGGAGAGAGAGAAGAATTAGTTAGAGAGAGAAGGAGGCCAAGAGAGAGAGAGTTGTAGGGGGGAGAGAGAGGTTGGTGATTAGTTTACAATTCTGCATTATTATATCGCATTTCCTACCGATTTATGAATAAAATTTCATTTCTAATTGCATTTTGGTCTACTTTGCAGATAAATCAAGAGTCCAATGGCCAAAGGGTAATAAGAGCTTAATTAAACCCATTTTAGGGTAATTAAATTCGCAATTCTTGGAGGCCAAGTAAGGGATCTTCTAGAAGATACATCAAACTTAGACCCTTATGCACGTCAGCCGAAAATACGGATGAAAATACCCGAAATGGAGTATACCAGGAAGGTCCTAGAAGCGACACAAAGCCACACACCAAAATCAGGGACTTTGTCCCTCGTATTGCCGCGGAAACGTGGCAATAGCCGCGTTTCCGCAGCAAGATGGTGGAGCCACGCGTCGATTTTCAACGCGTGGCCCCGTCTCGTTTTCTAGAAGTCCCCTTTGCCTATAAATGCTGCAGGGTTTACCCTGAACGCAAGCAGTTTTTGATTTTAGTTAGGTTTTCTATCTTTAGTGTAATGTAGGGTAGTTGTTCTTCATTTCTTGTATTTTATATTTTTATTTCATTTTTAGATCTTGTAGTAGGGCTGAGGGATTCAGAGAGAGATAGAGAGGGATTGATGTAATAGATGTGACAATCTATGTAAAGGTTGAAATCACCTAGAGGGGGGTGAATAGGTGATGGCTATATGAATTATGGCAATAATGCGGAATTTAAAAATTAACTTAACAATTAGCACAATACACAAATTCTTGCAAGTAATAGACAATATAAAAGTGCAAGTAATAAAGAGATAGAGTTTAGAGAGATTTGATCAAACGCAAACACAAGGAGTTGTTTCCGAGGTTCGAGCCACGCTCTACGTCCCCGCCTTCACACTTGAAGGATTTCCACTATTGAGGATCCCACTGGATCAACAATACAAGGACACACTTGTCCGTCTCTCGTGATGCCGCAACACCACCTTGAGCACACTAGCTCGCCTTGAGGCCGATGCCTCTACAACTTCACTCAAGTAAGAAAAGAGTGATCAACACTTGATCACTTTACAAAAGCTCACCAAGCACAATCCTAGAACCAAATATGTAGATGTAGATATATGGGATTGTGTAGTGCTAAGCTAGAGAGAAGTAGAGATGTAGGCTTCAAGATCGGTGATTGGAATTTTGGCTTTTGAGAGAAAATCTTGTCTAAAAGGAAGAGCTTGGAAATTTTTAGAAATCTCTTGTAAAAATATTCTTGATGGCTCTAAAAATGTTAGTCATATCAACTGAAGTGACCTCCTATTTATAGGGGTCAAAAACATCCTAAGAAATCCGTTGGAATCAAATCCCAAAAGAGAATCAGCCAGAAAAAATAGCTGTTGGATCTGTCAGAACTTTTGACAGAGCCCGGTCGACCGGGTCGGTCGACCGCCAACGGTCAAAAATCTGACCGTTGGGGCAGCCGGTCGACCGGGTCGGTTGACCGAAAAATCCTGTGAACACAATTGTGCCTCGGTCGACCGGGTCGGTCGACTGATATAGACGTGCACAATTTGTGCACATCGGTCGACCAGGTCGGTCGACCGGCCACTGTGAGTTCTGAAATATCAGAACTTCCAGAACCAGAATTTTGGGGTTTTGGTTTTATGGTCTTGGGTTAAATTTTGGAACTTGTAAAAACATAGAGTATGAGCATATGTCATACTTCTATCATGTTAAAATAGTTTGATAAAAATCCTTTTGATAAAAAACTTGTTTTTCCATAAAAATGTTTTTCCAAAACTATTGTTTTTCTAAAAAGCTTATTTCCAAACATGTTCACTTTAAAAACTAAGTTAGAAATGGAAATTAAAAATCTTTTTGAAGCCATGAACTTAACTAAGAGGTGTGTGTGTGATAATCCCATAGCTCTACTTCTAATATCTAGCTTTGACAAAATATCTAAAATAAAAATAAAAATACAAATCTTATTTTCTTTGTCTTCTTGATCTTGTCTTGATCTTCACATCATCATCTTGATCCCGAAGCATCCTAGTTGTGCATAGCTTGGGAATCTTCATTTTTGCGGCGTCCAAACTGGTGAGTCTTTTAGCGGAGCCGTCAAAAACCTGTTCTTGAACCTGAAATCCTTTTAAACAAAAATATTAAATACATAACTAAATATGTTTTGTTATCATCAAAATAACTGGGATAATGGCCTTTGGGCCAACAATCTCCCCTTTTTGATGATGGCAAAACATATGTAGTTATCACAAAATATTTTGGGTAGAGACTTCAAATGAAGCTCCCCCTCAACACATGCATATATAGGAAAACATATGTAAATGGTAAACACCATATTTCCATGCCAACAAATAATACCAAATACTCATGTCATAGAATAGATGAAGGAAATGAGTTCATACATGACATAAATAAGAGATACACAATCATGTCCACAACACATACTAAAAATACATATCCAAAGCAAAATAAAAACAAATACTACATGTCCAAAACACAAATAAAATACTACAGGTCCAAACACAAATAAAATACTACAAGATTAACTCTCCCAAAATAACTCTCCCCCTTTTTGACATCATCAAAAGGGGAGGTCACTCAGCAGCATCATCATCATCTCCAGCATCCTCGTCCTCCTCGTCGCCGGCATGCTCAGATGAGCCCTCAGCCATCTTCTTGTCTCCACCATCTTCTTCCTCTGAGGAAGAAGCAACCTCCTCTGGATCCATGCCATCAACTCTGGTGCGCGGTGGTGGAACAGAAGAACGAGCTCTGGGAGGGAATGGAGGACCGGTGGCTGGGAGTCGACAAGCAATCGGAGTCCGGTCAGGAACGAGCATGTCAAATTTAGAGAAAAGAGCCTGAAACTGAACGTCCACGAATCTCATGGACTCAGCAAAATATGACATGTTGTTCCGGATCTCCGCTCGAAAAGCAGCATCCTGAAAGGCACGAGCATCCAACTTTGCACGAATAGCTGCGTCGCGCTTCTCGACCCAGGCCTGGTGCGCCTCGATCTGAGAGCGGACCTCCGAAGAGAGAAGGGCCTGTAACTCAGGAGGAAAAACAGGGGCTGAAGAGGAAGAGGATCCAGGTGCAGACGATGAGCCAGGACCAACAGGAGGAATAGGTGGTTGCACAGGAGCGTGTCTACGCAACTGAGCTTCCATCATCTTCAGGACAACTCCGTTGATGTTGGTCAAAGGATTGGAGGGACTTTCGGCAGAAAGATCAAAATCAAGAGCCCTAAGAAGATGGGTAATAAGCATGCCGTAGGGCAAGCTTCTACCCGCAGTACGGATCTGATCAGAAGCCATGTGAGAGGCTATGACTCTAGGAAAATTTACCTTAATGCCTCGAAGAAGGCAATAGATAATCAAAGGTACGCAACCCCTAGCGTGGCTATACTCACCATGCTTGGGGACAATGTTGAAGAAAATAATCTTAGCAAGGACCTGAGCAGTGAGAGTGTACCTACTCACAACCTCATTCCTTACTAGACCGGGGTTGTCATCCCCGTGGATCAAGGTAGAGGCGGTGAGCGCAGACTCACCGTCCGGGAATTCAAAGTCATGCAAATCATGGGTGTACACATCTGCTCCGCCAGTGGAGAGATGCAGAATCCTAGCAAATCGACCGATAGAGAGGTCGATATCTCTACCTAAAACCCTAGATATGATCCGATTACCATCGAATTCAAAATTAGCATAAAAGTAAGGAACAAGGGAGGTGTAAACTTGTTCCTTGATGGTCAAAAATTCCACTAAATTGTTGGACTGCAGGATGTGTGGAATATTCAAATGTTCGAAGTCTTGGATTACTACAAACCTCCCTGAGTTGATATTCCTAGTGGAGAAATGGGAGTATCGATCAGCTGCAAGATCATTAAGGAAGAGCCTAACGGGTCTAGGAACTTGGGAGGAAGGTTATGCAACTTCCTTTCCCTTCTCAGATCGGGAACGTTTAGGTGGCATGATTAAAAATGAAATTTTTAGGTTTAAACAAAGTAGGGCTTGATCTAGATGCTTAGAAACCTAGAATTGATGACAATAGATAGTTGACTTCAAAGCAAGATATGAAAAACTGAGTCAAAAATCGAATTTTTACCTTAACTGTGAAGAACTCAAACCCTAAGCAAAGAAATCCGAATTTCTTCAAATCCTGTGGTTGGATGATCCTGAAATTGAAGATCTGGAAGTAGAAGAAGGAGTTTAAGGAGGGTTTTAAATTAATTTGGGAACGGTTGAGTGATTGGAGAGAAAAAGAAAATTTTTGGAGAAGAGATGGAGTGGGTTCGTCGGCTGAGTGAGAGAGAGAGAAAGAAAAAAGTGAAGAGAAAAGACAGTTATAGGGCAAAATTCGACGATCGGTCGACCGGGTCGGTCGACCGAAACAACCCGAGAGCTCTGTAAATATAGAGCGGTCGACCGGCACGGTCGACCGATTTATCCCGAGAGCTCTGCAGACAAGATCGGTCGACCGGGACATATAGTCGGTCGACCGATAACAGAAAAGAAATAAAAATTTCTTCTCAGGCAGAGTCGGTCGACCGGGGCTTTATAGGTCGGTCGACCGGCTTTGCCTGAAATCTGTTATCAGCAACTGGCCCAACAAAAATTTTAAAGTAATTTGTAGTCAAAATAGGTATGACATATTTAAACATATAGGAATACACCAACAGGTTTTAAATCTTCATTAAGTTATTACAACATCAAAATTCATGCAATCCCTTTTTAAATTTATTTTCATATTTAAACAAAGATTTTAAAGATGTTGAAGCCGAATACCCAGTGACGGGTTCTGAACTTCATCCTCTTGATTCCTCTTGAATGAGTTGAGGTGCGCAATTGCCATCTTTAAGGTGTTTGTTTAAATAGGAAATTTTACAAATGTTTATTTTTATTTATGAAAATAATGTGTATATGTATACAAGTATATAATCACAAATAATAACCTATACAAGTGGACATACATTAAACAAGGCATGAAACAAAAAATATAGAAGTTAACACAAGGCACATATACAACATGATAGAAAAGTAGTTCTATACAAGCATATATCAATAGAGTACAAAAGCAAACTATCAATTCTATACATATGTATACATGACTAAAAATCAAAAACTTTTAAATGGAGATGTTACCAATTGAAGGGCAATCTCCAAAATAGGTGCCTCTATGATAGTGATGCATGCACGATATGTTCTTTAAGCTCCGATGCATCAACCACCCGGGCACCACCTCCTCCTAAGTCTTGGAGGGGGTAGATCCACCTATACCTGTATCATTTAAATTCGGTGGCTCTTTTGGTACCCAAATCTTAGTGGGTCCTTTGGGGTTAGATCCGGGGCGAACCCAAACAAATTTATTCTTTACATTATTCTTAGCATAGCAAAATTTTTCTAAATGGCCTTTGCGGCCACAATGTGTGCAAATGTAAATTCTACCACTATTGTATATAAAAGCATGGTTATGTGTGTGTGCATGTTTATGTGTAGCATGTTTATGATGAACATGTTTCCCTTGGGCTACTCCCTTAGGAAATTTAGATGCAAGCTTGTTAAAATCAAATGCACATTTCTTTAAAGTATTATCTAGAGAATCAACACGTTTTTGAATTTCAACAAAAATATTTTTATTACTAGAAATCATGGGGGTTTTTCCTTTATTAGCTACCTTATACTTATCAAAATCATTTTTCAATTTTTCAAAAGAACTAGATAACTCATTTTCTCTTTTAAACAAATTTCAAGTTTATTCTTCAAAACATCATTTTCCTTTTTCAATTTCTTATTATGAGATTGTGAAATCTCATACCTATGTTGCAATTCTTCAAAAAATTGAGCAAGTTCATCCATTGTGAGATCATCATCATCAATGGAAGTTTCTAGACATACCTTAGATGATTCCTCACCTTGTGCCATAAAACACATGTTGGCGGCATCGTGCTCCTCTTCGGATTCCGACTCCGAGTCATCCCATGTAGCGGCCAAGGCTTTCTTCTTCTTCCCATGCTTGGAAGTGGTTGCTTGGAGAGCGGGGCAATCGGCAATTAGGTGACCGATCTTCTTACAATGGAAGCAAGGACCGGGTTCTTCTCTTTTCTTCTCGTACCTTCCTTGAGGTTTCCGTCTTCGGAAGTTACTTTGCCGTCCCTTCTTGTAAAACATCTTGCCCACCTTCCGGATGAGCATGGCGAAGTCCTCATCGCAATCTTCGGATGAGTCGTCTTCTTCGTGTATGGTAGGAGTGGCTTTGAAGGCAATTGTCTTCTTCTTTGGTGCCTCCCTCTCTTCTCTAACTTTCATCTCCATCTCATGCGTCTTGAGATTTCCGATGAAGCCGGAGAAGTCCATCTCCTCTTTGTCGTTGAGCTCCTTGAGTGTGGTCGCCTTGACTTCCCAAGCTTTGGGAAGAGCTCTAATCACTTTCCTTATCTTTTGATCATTATCAATCTTGTCGCCTAAGGAAGAAAGAGCATTAGTTATTTTTGTAAAACGGGTGAGCATATCATCAATGCTCTCATTTTCAAACATGTAAAAGTTCTCATATTGAGAACGTAGCAAGTCAACTTTGGCTCTCTTGACTTGAGACGTTCCCTCATGAGTCACAAGGAGTATGTTCCAAACCTCAAATGCGGATTTACAATTAATTATGCGTGCAAGGTCGTCCTCATTCAATGCTTGGGTTAATGCATATTGTGCCCTAGTATTAGCCTCATAGTCTTTGGAAGTATCCTCGGACCATGTGCTCTCATCACTAGTGGGTTCAATAAAATCTTTGGTTATAGCCCTAGCTACCCTAACTCCTAGGGATTTAAGGAAGAGATTCATTTTCACCTTCCAAATGGGGAAGTTTAAACCATCAAACTTGGGTGGGAATTTAATGCTAGAAAAGTCCATGGATGCCATGAATGCACAAGCAAATGTAAATGCAACACAAATGTATATAGCAAAATATGGATCTCCCTAAGGTGGTTAGACCTAAGTTGTAGGGTTAGGCTCTGATACCAATTGAAATCACCTAGAGGGGGGGTGAATAGGTGATGGCTATATGAATTATGGCAATAATGCGGAATTTAAAAATTAACTTAACAATTAGCACAATACACAAATTCTTGCAAGTAATAGACAATATAAAAGTGCAAGTAATAAAGAGATAGAGTTTAGAGAGATTTGATCAAACGCAAACACAAGGAGTTGTTTCCGAGGTTCGAGCCACGCTCTACGTCCCCACCTTCACACTTGAAGGATTTCCACTATTGAGGATCCCACTGGATCAACAATACAAGGACACACTTGTCCGTCTCTCGTGATGCCGCAACACCACCTTGAGCACACTAGCTCGCCTTGAGGCCGATGCCTCTACAACTTCACTCAAGTAAGAAAAGAGTGATCAACACTTGATCACTTTACAAAAGCTCACCAAGCACAATCCTAGAACCAAATATGTAGATGTAGATATATGAGATTGTGTAGTGCTAAGCTAGAGAGAAGTAGAGATGTAGGCTTCAAGATGGGCGATTGGAATTTTGGCTTTTAAGAGAAAATCTTGTCTAAAAGGAAGAGCTTGGAAATCTTTAGAAATCTCTTGTAAAAATATTCTTGATGGCTCTAAAAATTGTTAGTCATATCAACTGAAGTGACCTCCTATTTATAGGGGTCAAAAACATCCTAAGAAATCCGTTGGAATCAAATCCCAAAAGAGAATCAGCCAGAAAAAATAGCTGTTGGATCTGTCAGAACTTTTGACAGAGCCCGGTCGACCGGGTCGGTCGACCGCCAACGGTCAAAAATCTGACCGTTAGGGCAGCCGGTCGACCGGGTCGGTCGACCAAAAAATCCTGTGAACGCAATTGTGCCTCGGTCGACCGGGTCGGTCGACTGATATAGACGTGCACAGTTTGTGCACATCGGTCGACCGGGTCGGTCGACCGGCCACTGTGAGTTCTGAAATATCAGAATTTCCAGAACCAGAATTTTGGGGTTTTGGTTTTATGGTCTTGGGTTAAATTTTGGAACTTGTAAAAACATAGAGTATGAGCATATGTCATACTTCTATCATGCTAAAATATTTTGATAAAAATCCTTTTGATAAAAAACTTGTTTTTCCATAAAAATGTTTTTTCAAAACTATTGTTTTTCTAAAAAGCTTATTTCCAAACATGTTCACTTTAAAAACTAAGTTAGAAATGGAAATTAAAAATCTTTTTGAAGCCATGAACTTAACTAAGAGGTGTGTGTGTGATAATCCCATAGCTCTACTTCTAATATCTAGCTTTGACAAAATATCTAAAATAAAAATAAAAATACAAATCTTATTTTCTTTGTCTTCTTGATCTTGTCTTGATCTTCACATCATCATCTTGATCTCGAAGCATCCTAGTTGTGCATAGCTTTGGAATCTTCATTTTTGCGGCGTCCAAACTTGTGAGTCTTTTAGCGGAGCCGTCAAAAACCTGTTCTTGAACCTGAAATCCTTTTAAACAAAAATATTAAATACATAACTAAATATGTTTTGTTATCATCAAAATAACTGGGATAATGGCCTTTGGGCCAACAAAGGTGCCTCCTTTCTTCTCCATTGTAATCTTCTACATGATGCTTAGCTAATTTCTTCTACTCATGGCAATCTAACTACTAACCACTAACAATCTAACCACTTACTTGATAATTGTCATGCCCCGCTTCCCAAAATACGCTGGAGCGGAGACGCGACACGAGTCGGAGACGCATATACGCAAAGAAAATACCTCACGTATATGCGCTAAGCCTTAAGTAACCCGAAACAAGCTATAAATTTATACTATAATGAGTCAATGACCACTGCAATAATACATATAAGCATCCACGCATGATATCATATGAATAAAGAACTGGAATAACAAATGAATCTGATATAACGAGAATCAGGAAATAATATGAAGACAAGAAAGATAAGAATACCAGAATCGAATAGGGAGAAGCTCCAGCTCTTCGCGAAGCGTATAGTCTCATCGAGCACTTGCACAATAGAAACAAAGCGTCCAATATCTGGACGTGCAAATCCAGGGTCGTCAGAAAGCGACCTGGTGAGTGTGTGTGTAAAGGGGAGAGCTCGTGCATATAAACAATGTGCACAGAATAATAACCAGATAAAATACAGACAGAAGATAACTAAATAACATGATAAACAGATAACTAAAGGATAACTGCATAACAATATGAATGAAGATAAAAGTCAACTATCACAACTGTAAACAAGCAACTGATATCTGAAGGTATAACCAGGCATATGTCACTAGTCTGGTGTACAATCCTATATCTATCATAGTTTATAAATATACATATACAGTCGGGTGATCACGGTTAGTCACAATACATTAACAGTTTATTATTATTAATTATGTCAGCGAACACTAATTGCCACATGTAATAAACGCATCCCATACTAGGCCTACCACACATGCCAATCGAGGTCCTCAATTATTGAAACTGATCGGTTGGAGACATTGTCTGTGTTTTAGGTGGGTCCCGTGCATACCCGGGACCACGATCCCGACTCCTGGCACTGAACTATCTACCGCAAGGTAGTCAGGAACATGTATAACAGGAACAGGTACATGTATAACATGTATAATAGGAACAGGACGGGGTGCCAGTCACCCCATGGGAACCCTACAGTGGAACCCTCTTTCGGCTGCGCAACCTATATCCTAGGTCCACACAAAATACAAACGATGTCTCCTCTATCAATCTCCCCAATCCCAGTGTAAGTTGTTTAATGTCATATTATTAGTTTATCATGATTACTTAATGTGCATGTTACTTGAATCACTGGAATAACTCGGTGGTAGTCACGGTAACAATATCAACATGTAATCAGGATACCGGTATAACAGGAATATATAATATCAATGAACAGGATACTGGTATAACAGGAATATGTAACAAGCATAACATGACGGTATTGTTACCGTGTAACAATATTTTTCCAGCAATTAAGTAACATGAACAATAGTATCAGGTAGATATCATGTATAAACAATCAATCAGCCTCAAGATCAATATACTATATTCTAAGATTTATTATCACTAGATCTGTTACAAGGTCAAGTCTGGTCTAAGGTATATCATTGCTAGACCTAAGCCAACAACAGCGATCTACAAACACATGAAATGATACTGATACAAGCTATATCAACTACACAAATAAGTGGAGCAATCAATAATGTCTCATGAAATGATACAAGTGAGAATACTAGTAAAATATCTCAGACAGTCACATGAAATGATGAAAGTGAAACACAAGTATTTATTGACAACGGTAAATAACGAAAAAGACAAAAGCAAACACTCACAACACGATTAAATAAAATTTAATAAAGAAGTAAAACACTCACAAAATAGAATTATAGAAGGAAAAGAAAACACTCACAATAAAATTAAATAAAATTAAACAAAGAAGTGAAACACTCACAGAATAAAATTACACAAAGAAAAGAAACACTCACAAAATAAAATTACACAGAAAAGAAACACTCACCTGAACTCGACCACAATCCAAAGCATTGAAATCTAAGTTTTCCGGTAAATCTACATAAATTATTTCAATAGGAATTTTTAGAATCTTTTATTTATTTAATCTTGATTAATTAACTTAAGGTTGGGAGTATGATCCTCTGAATTACATGAATTTAATAGGTTTATTTTGACTACTTTTAAATTTTCTTTTGTTGGGTTTTCAAAGACTTTTTAGCATTAAGTTTCTTAACGGGTTTAGATTTATCATTCAGAAAAATTAAGAGAAACTAACTTCAAAGGGAGTAATTTGATTTAATTTATGTTGCTATTCCTCTGAAAATTTTATCATAGAAAGTAAAAGTAGTGTAGATTGTTATTTATATTTTTCTCTATTTTTAATAAATTATTTTTAATATGCAAAATTCATCTTTATCTCTTCATCTCTTTCTTTTTTCTTTCTTTTCTTTTTTTTTTTTTCTTTTTTTTAAACACAACAGCCCAGGCCCCTCAGGCCCAGGCCCAGGCCCGGGATATGCCCAGGCAAAGGCCTGGTCCAGATTTCCTTTATTTCTTTTTTTTGTTCTGGGCCTCTCTGGTGCAGCCTAGCCCGGCCAGACCCGGGCTAGGCCCGCCCAGGCTAGGCCGGCTGGTCCGGCCAAATTTTTTTTTTTTTTAAGGAGCGGCTGTTGCACAGTGGGCTGGCACAGCCCACTGCGCAGCCTGGGCTGTTGGCGTCCAGCCCATGCGGCTCTGCACCCAGGCCGAGTGCAGACCTGTGCAGGCCTGCTCTCGGCCATGGCCGAGAGCAGGGAAGGTTTTTTTTTCTTCTGAAATTCTTTTTTTTAATCTCAAAAAATTATTTAAATTAAATTATGAGTTGATATATCTACATGTTATTTTAGTTGGATTATAGATTGGGTTTTGATATATAAACATATTCATGGAGATTATAGTAGGACATGATTTTATTAAACTATTTATATTAAATAATTTTTGAGAAAATAAATTACTTACTTGTATTTGATAATCTCCCTTAACTGCACTTCCAGATCCCTTTGTTCATGCTCCGCTTGAGGAGAAAAGAAAGAAGGAGGTGGGGGAGTTGGGTTTAGGGTTTTCTCTTGAGGTGAAAGAAAAAGAAAGGGTTTGAGTCTTTTTATAGGTTATTAGATAATTTAGAAACATGAATTCTAAATAGATTTAAATTGCTTAATTTAGTAGTTAGGATTAGAATTAAAGATTGCTAAAAATCTCAAGGAGATCCAATTTAGATATGATTTTTATTAGGATTTAAATTAGGATTAGGATTAGGATTGGGTTTTGGGTTAATGGGTAAGGATCTCATGGTAGTGGGTTATAGGTTATTAGGTTTTAATTAAAAGAAATAAGTAATATGAAGAATACGAAAATAGATAGTGGGCTTATGGGCTTAGTTTTTGGGCTTAAAGAAAAATAGGAAAAGGAGAAGAAAATGAATGAAAATAAGAAGTGGGCTTGGCTCATGTGGGCTTAGCATAAAAATAATAATATTACTAATAGTGATTAACAATATCATAATAATAATTAATAATAATAATTACAATAATAATAACAACAATAGTAATAATAATAAAATTATCAACATTAAAAATATTATCTAATAATACTTGGTAAAAATATTAAGATTAATAATAATAACAAACAATATAATATGAGCAAGAATAATAACAATATCAATATTAACAGTAATAGCAACTACAGTAATAATACTAGTAACATAGTAATGAGAAAAATACTAGTTAGTAATAAAAATGATAATACTTAATAATGCTAAATATAATTATAAGACCAAAATACCATTTACTATCTTAAAATAATTTGTACTGTAACCCAAGTTAATAAATAATAATAATATCACCGGTAAAATAAAATAAATACTTTAGAAAAATAAAATACAGTATTTTAGATTAGGGATATTACATTCTACCCTCCTTAATAAAAATTTCGTCCTCGAAATTTCAATAAGGCGGGGAATGATAAAAATCAAATTAGGAAGAAGATGAAGCTTCCACACCACTTCTCACTGCATCAAGACTTCACTATGCTTCCGCTGCGCGCTCTGATCTCTGCTACCGGCTTCAACATGGAGTGGTCAAACTCAGAAGACAAAATTAGGAAAATAGATTCGAAAGGAGGGTAGGAATCAAGATGAAACCAAGATTACTCTAGAAAAAGAGTTAGAATTAGGGATATCAAAAGATTCAAGAGATGGATTCCAAAAGAGAGAACGATCAATTCCAAATAGAGTCAATATCATCGTATGAATAGTATATGTATATTGCAGTATAACTATAACTTGTTTCAGTTACTGGTAAGAACTAGATTCTCTTTTTATGTTGAACCTGCCTCTGATACCAAAGAAAACCCTGTCACGCCTCGCTTCCCAAAATACGCTGGAGCGGAGACGCGACACGAGTCGGCGACGCATATACGCAAAGAAAATATCTCACGTATATGCGCTAAGCCTTAAGTAACCCGAAACAAGTTATAAATTTATACTATAATGAGTCAACGACCACTGCAATAATACATATAAGCATCCACACATGATATCATATGAACAAAGAACTGGAATAACAAATGAATCTGATATAACGAGAATCTAGTAGCCTCTACAAGGCCTTGCTCTTGCAAGAGCCATTGATGGCTCATGATGATGGATTCTAACATTCTAATATTTCTAACACCTAACCCACTAACTTGCTAACTTGCAATATTTTCTTTATTTCATGCTCACCTCTAACTGATTTTGATGATTTAATAGTTGTTTGCAACTTGTTATGTGGTATGGATGTGTTGTTTGAATGTAAAAGAACAATCTTATGGGCCATGCTCTGTATCATCTCTTGAAGCCAAGGACTAGTGATGGCCGAGGATCCATGTGAGATAACTATCACTAAGAGGTTAGCATGGTTAGTAGAGCAATTAGTAGTTAGTTGCCATGAGGTTTCTTTTATCTTGTTTTGAAAATTATTTCCAAACTCTTTTATCATTTTTTCTATCAATGTCTCCACCACTTTCTTAGTTCACCTTTGTTCCATCTTTATTTTGATTTTCAAACCACTTCTCTTTTGTTTTCACATCGTTTTTCATCGTCTCTCCACCTACCACATGCTTGATTTTCTTTTCTTTTCTTTTTCTAATTCTTTTAAACAAAGAAGAATTGTTAACATAACACGTGAATAAAGACTGTTAATGCTTCTATCGCCTCCCGTCCTTGTGGATTCGACCCGTTGAGCCAATGCTATAATGGAATATCGAGGGAACCTTAGCACATACAAGATTTTACATTGATTTCATAAACACACGTTTTCGAGTGCTGGTTCTGCCCCGATCAAATTTTTGGCGTCGTTGCCGGGGAATGGGAATGGTTTTCATTTCACGCTTTTGTTTACATTTTCTTCTCTATTTTGGTGTGCAGGTTAATTTTTGCAGGAATTGAAAATTGCAGAACTCTCATTTTGCTTGCATGTCCCTGCTCTAGAAAGCAGGGACCCTGCTTCTTAAATTGTGCCGCAGAAACCCAAGCAAAGCTGCGTAAACGCGACAATTTTGTGGCAAATGTGCTTTATCTTTTGCAGGGAATTTGCAAGTTGCATATATTGTTATTTTCTGCTGCCAATTTTCTGCTTTGATTGCCTTCACATCGCAATAAACTAAAGAACTAAAATACGGCATTTGGACGCTTTTAAAACAGTTTAGACATTTGCATTTAGGCACGTGTCAATTCAATTCCAATATACTGTATTTTGTTCTGTTGTTGTGATCTGGATTGAGGTGTACATATGGCATTGCATATAGCATAGGACAAACACGTAAGTGATTTATCGCTTTGTGTTATATTCTTATCTATATTGCATACTTGCACGAATTGAAATTAAGAGCAAAACCCATAAAAGATAAGGTAAGATTTCATCACCCTTCCTTAGCCCAAAACACCTCCCCACTCACACAACCCAAGCCCTAATGAAAATTGATAGACGTTGGCCCCTAGAGACATCTCAGACTCATTACGAGATTGACCGAGGGTGAAACTTGTTTTGAATCTTACTCTTGTGAAATCGGTGTCTAAGATTGAGGATTAAGAGGTAACGCCTCGAAGATACGGTGGTTTGACGTAATTAAGGCCCGTTGCTTACGCACGGATACCTCCAACCGTATTTTGCCTCTATCTGGCGGATTAGCTTGTGGTCAGATTTATACAACAACCTCTCCCGGTTAATCAACCAGTTAGGAGTCGTCTAGATCTAGGTCAACCTTAATATAAGCTTGGTTTTGAATTTTTTCTTTTCTTTTTGTTTGTTGTTTGTTCTTTCCTTTTTGTTTATCATTCTTTGTGAAATAAAATTCAACAATAATAATTCTTTCAATCCGAATATGAATCCATATTTCACACCGACCCCATTTGTTTCGGATAATTCCAACCCGATTTTTCACAATATGAACCAACCAAATACATTAGGTTGGACTTATCCGAATCAATACAACCCATACCCACAATCTTATGACTATAATTTTCAAAATAATTTCAACTCTTCATAGAGTCAATGGGGATTCACCTCCCCCGAGTTAAATTTTCAACCTCCTTGTCCACAAATCTCACAATATTCATTCCCCGATTTAACTTCCTATACTCCTTTTCCTGGACCTCTCATTGAAGAAAAATCCGAGTTAGAAAAGAGTATAGAAGTCAATCTATAAGAGGCCGAGCGAAAACTTCAGAAAATGATGACCTCTCCAATTCAACAATATTTTCAAGAGTCTTACTCAGTTCCACCTCCTCATAATGAACAATCATCTGCCCTGAAAATGAGTAAGGAACTCTTGTGTGAGTCCAAGCTTCAATCTCAAACCATGTTGGACTCACAATCTTCACTATCTTTCTAAAACTAAGATTCTTATACTCCCTTTCTGGAACATCCACTTGTAGAAAAATCAAGTCTAGAAAAGAGTATAAAAATCTTGCAGGAGTCTGCATTACAATTTTAAAAATCTTCTTCTCAGTCTATTGATAGGTTGGAAACACAATTGAGTCAATTGGTCAACATTTATAAGAATGAAGAAACTCTCTCTTCTCTATCTTTGACCAATCAAAATACCTCTAACTCTATTAATTTGACCCATGACTCTTGTTGTTTTAGAAACCAAGATTCCTACTCTCCTTTTCTAGAACAACCACTTGAAGATACATCACATCTAGAAAAGAGTATAGAAGTCTTGCAAGAGTTCGCACTACAATTTTAAAAATCTTCTGCCGAGTCTATCAATAGGTTGGAAACACAATTGAGTCAATTGGTTAGCATTTATAGGAATAGGGAAACTCTATCTTATCAATCTGTGACCAATTCAGCTACCCCTAACTCTATTGATCTGACTCAGAACTCTTGTCATTTTGGACACCAGTACACCCATCTGAACTTGTCCAGACTTCAAATGTTAAAAATCCCATTGACATTTTGGCAAGTTATCCTTTTTCTAAAATTGAACTTGAGCATGAATATGATCCTCAACTTCAACTTAGTAATTCAATTTCACTTCCTGATTCAATATTGACTGAGGTGTTTTTACCGAAATTCAGGCCCTTTTCCGAGTTAGTATTGGATCCAGTGCCAGTCCATTTGAAATTGAATCACCAATCTTTTATGATCATCATATTGAACTTGACCAATTTCATACTTTGAAAGTCCCATTGATAAATTGGTAAGTTCTCATTTTAATGGAATTGAACTCAATGAGGAATGTGACTTCGATTCTCAAATTTGTCATCCTGTTCAAATTTCTAAATCAATATTGACTCCTGTTTTGTTACCCAATTTGAGCAACATTTTTGAGTCAGTTTTGATTCCCATATATGTCATTCTTGAACTTGAATCACCAATTTTAGAAAGTCACATTCCATCATGGGGAAATGAATGTGGACTTGAGTTTTATCTTCTTGATTTAGACCCACTTCCTGAAGCAATCTCGACTCCTGAACCTTTACTTGACTTAAGTCTTTTTCCTCAGTCGGTATTAGTTCTTGTACTTCCTGAGTCCAAATCAATCATTCCATTTTGGGACAAGGGTCTTGATAAATTTGACTCTAAAATTATTTTGAAAATTTGGAAATTAGATGGAGTAAAACTTTTAATAAAAATCATAAATATATACATCATTCTAGTGGGTTGTATTATAGAGGTCTCTGGTGGGTTCCTTCGGATTCCACGCACATTGGATTGGGCCGCATTTCGTGGACCAATCAGACCTTTACCGGAATTACCACCTTGAGATGATTTTTCCTTCCCTCTCTATTTGTTTCATGCATACATCACGATGCATTGAGGACAATGCATGAGATAAGTGTGGGGGAGGGTTTACTAACATAGAGTTTTTTAGATTTTCTTTCTTTTCACTTCTTTTAAGATATTTTAGAAATCTTCATATTTGTATAGGATCTTTCCCTTTCTTTAAAAACTTTTGAAATAAGAGACAATGTTTTGATCTATTTTTAAGAAAATTAAGACGATCTTAGAAATTAAGAAAACCTTAATTATGACATCTTAAACCTAGTCAAAATAAAGGATCTTGTTTAAAATTATAGGCTAAGTAAGATAAATTGGAGAGATAATTTTATCTTGAATTTTTTGCCTTAGATAATTTACACTTTATACAAACACAATTTTTGGGATGAAACAAAGACCTAAAATGCCATAAAGCAAAAACAAATAAAAAGAAAAAATATATACGAAAAAAATCACTTATTAAGCTGGATAAGTATGCCTCAAGAAGCATGATTATTCACGCCTAACGATGGTCAAAAGAAACAAATAATCCCCCTTAGTTTTGTGGCCTTATTTACTCGAGTCCTTAAACTCGAGGGATGTTTTCTAATCTGGTGCCCTAAAGCCGTCTGATCTGGGAGTCATCGGTTAAAGGCTCATTACCCGGGTAGACTAGAAAGCCTAAGAAAACTAAGGGAAGAAAAAAGAAGAAAAGAAAAAAAAATATATAAATAAATGGCTTGATGGTTAAAGTTGAAATCTCAGAAATCTTCACTATAAAAAAGTGCATATTATCTAGGTTTTATGAAGGATAAAATATTCAATTCAATTTTGAATTCTTACCTTAATTGAAGACAAGATCTTGTATAGAGACTAAGTTTAAGGAAGAATAATTTTTGGTGGAATTATTACCTTAGATCGCTTATATTTTGCACAAATATTTCGTAAACTTGTCTCTCTTTCAAAATACTAACATTTGTCTTCTTTCTTTATGAATTTTGTGGGTGCAATCCGCGAAAAACCCTCAGGAGATAAAACTCCTCTAGGGTTAACCTAGAGGTTTAACGGCTTGTTGCACACGCTCATGAAAAAACATCTAGAGGGGGGGTGAATAGGTGTAATTGCTAATCTAACAATCTTTTTAAAATTAAGATGGATGAATGATGCAACGATCTCTCAAAATAAGACTAATAGCCGAATACCCCGTGAGAGGTTCTGAACTCCTTCCTCCCAATTCCCCTTGAATGGGTTAGAGGTGCGCAATGCAACCTTGTTGTATGAGAATTGATCGACAAAATATCAATGAATGAATAATAGGCAATGATGAAGAGCACACAATATATCACAAGTAAAGGAAGCAAAAATACTTGAAACAATAGGCAATAGAGAGCAATTGAAAGTAAAGCAAAATAGAGAGCAAGAGCAAAAGACAATCGCAAATACAAGTATTTGTTTCGAGGTTCGAGCCACCGCTCTACTCCCCGCCTTCACCTCCGTGAAGGGTTTCCACTATCCACCGAGGACGATTACAACGGTCTACCGAAGACCCGAGCACCGAGCTCCACCAATTACAATAACCTCTACCGAAGAGGTGTCTCCACAAGAATAAGAAGAAGGAACAAGTAGCCAAAGTGATCACAACAAGATCACTAAACTCTTTTACAAACTCTCACTCTTTTACAACTTCCTTATAGAATGAGTAAGGGAATTTTGGCTCTAAGAAGTGTAGTGAGAAAACTCAGTTGTAGAGATAATTTTTGCTAGAGAACACAACTGAAACAAGCTCAAGAAAGAGTAGGAAATGAGGAGCTTAAACACTTTTCTTTTCTTTTTGAAAACTATGAAAACTTGAGGATTTTTCTTGGTATTTTGTAAGAGAGTCTTCTCCTCTATTTATAGGGAGAGAAATAGGTTTAAAACAATTTATTTAGACCTTATTTGCTCTGAAAAGATCTGGAAAACCCTGAAAAAGTCTGCCAAAAAAACAGTCTGGAAAACAGATTTCAGAATTGCACAAAAGAGGAAAGAGCTGTTGGGCTGTTGCAGGCTTGGCGGTCGACCGGGCCGGTCGACCGCCAGCTCAGCTGGCAAAGAGCCGTTGGCTCGGGTCGACCGGTCCGGTCGACCGTCCTCTAAGAGAAAACATAGTTTTCTTCGGGCGGTCGACCGGGGCGGTCGACCCAGAAAACCCGAGAGCACCTGCTTACAGTCGGTCGACCCGGGCGGTCGGCCGACAGACGTGCACAAACGTGCACGTCCTGGCACTGGCGCCGGTCGACCGTGCCGGTCGGCCGGTCAGCCTGAAACAGGAAAAACAACAGGATTTTGAGGTTGGAAAATTTTGTAAAAAATGTTTTAAAGAACGGAAAACTAAGTAATATGATGGAAAGAGTATACATACATGATCTAAACATGATTTTATATTTGTAAAACTTAGGGTCATGAATATATATTTACTAAGGCATAAAACAAAAGTTTTGACCATGAAAACTTGAATACAAAAACGTGTGTGTATCCTAGAGCCAATTTCCAAAACTCAAACTTTAACAATCTAATTCTTACATTGGTTCTAAGTACTACAAGTGCTTCAAGAGGGCTTTTCACCATAAGGTCTTCAACACTTGATTCTTGAGCCCAATTTGAGTTGACTTGAGTCCAGAACATTTGCTTATAGGGAATAAACCTTCTAGATGAGTTAGATCCCTGAAACACACTTAAACAACAAACTTTATTAGTACAAATAACTAATATGTTTTGTAATCATCAAAACACACTAAACACGGGTGATTGTAACCTTGGGCCAACAATCTCCCCCTTTTTGATGATGACAAAACATATAGGTTATTTAAACAAAAATGGAAGAAGAGCTTGGAAAGCTCCCCCTCAAATAATGCTATGTATCAATAATGCTATGAAAGGCTAAATACATAAGGCATTGGAAACACATAGTCATGTCAAAAACTCAAAAACTCAAATACATCAAAGTAATACACCATAAACAAACAAAACAACAAACAAACTTATACTTTTTCTCCCCCTTTTGTCATACATCAAAAAGGGTTAAACAAAACAAAAACAAAACAAAAGAGATTTTTCTTTAAGAATCCATAATGCAAACATTCAACTCACCACAAATAAAGGAAAATCTAGCATAATCCAATGGTTTAGTAAAAATATCGGCAAGTTGAAAATCGGTAGAAACATAATCAATATCAATATCACCTTTCTCATAATGATCTCTAAGAAAGTGATACCTAATGTCAATGTGTTTGGTTTTACTATGTTGATTTGCATTCTTTGTCATGTGAATTGTACTAGTATTATCACAAAATATTTTAACATGATCAAAGTGTAAATCATAGTCGAGGAGAGTATGTTTCATCCAAAGAACTCGTGCACAACAAGCTCCGGCTGCAACATACTCCGCCTCGGCGGTTGATAGGGCTACCGAATTTTACTTTTGGAAGACCAAGATACAAGACAATTACCTAGGAATTGACATGTTCCACTTGTGCTCTTCCTATCTACCCTACAACCCGCATAGTCGGCATCCGAAAAACTCTTCATATCAAATAGTCCGATTTTCGGATACCACAAACCCATTTCAATAGTGCCCTTAAGGTATTTAATA
The DNA here is from genome assembly GCA_038442645.1 of Agave tequilana. Lineage (NCBI taxonomy): Eukaryota > Viridiplantae > Streptophyta > Magnoliopsida > Asparagales > Asparagaceae > Agave > Agave tequilana. Next base: position 113,745 of record JAVJIF010006547.1, read on the forward strand.
ATGCGTTTTACCGCTACTAAATGAGACTCCTTAGGACATGATTGAAAACGAGCACAAAGACAAACGGAAAATATGATATCCGGCCTACTAGCCGTCAAATACAATAAACTACCAATCATGCTACGATAAAGTTTAATGTCTACACTTTTACCTTGTTCATCCTTATCAAGTTTGGTAGTTGTTGCCATGGGAGTTTTGCTCACTCTAGCGTCTTCAAGTCCGAATCTCTTGATGAGTTCCTTTGTGTACTTGGCTTGATTGATGAAGATCCCATCCTTCCTTTGCTTGATTTGGAGTCCAAGAAAATAGTTGAGTTCCCCCATCATAGACATTTCAAATTCATCCTTCATGCATGATTCAAAAGCTTGGCAAAGAGATTCATTAGTAGAACCAAAAATAATATCATCTACATAAATTTTCACAATAAGAATGTCATTTTCTACATGTTTTGTAAACAAAGTGGTGTCAATTTTACCTTTCTTAAAACCATTTGAAATCAAAAATGAAGAAAGTCTTTCATACCAAGCCCTAGGGGCTTGTTTTAAACCATAAAGAGCTTTATCTAATTTAAACACAAAATCCGGATGTGTAGGATGAACAAACCCGGGGGGTTGTTCAACATACACCTCCTCTTCAATAAAACCATTTAGAAAAGCACTTTTGACATCTATTTGAAACAATTTAAAATCTTTATATGAGGCAAAAGCTAATGTCATCCGTATGGCTTCAAGCCGTGCTACGGGTGCAAAGTTTTCTTCAAAATCGATTCATTCGATTTGAGTGTAACCTTGGGCAACTAACCTAGCTTTATTCCTAACAACGTTACCCGATTCATCCAACTTGTTCTTAAAGATCCACTTAGTACCAATTGTTGGTCTATCGTGGGGCCTAGGAACAAGGTGCCAAACTTGGTTGCGCTCAAATTGATTGAGTTCCTCTTGCATGGCTAGCAACCAATATGAATCGGCATCGGCTTCGAGGACGTTCTTAGGTTCAACATGAGAAATAAATGCATAATGACCACAAAAATCATGAAGTTTAGAGCGAGTGGTTACCCCTTTTGATACTTCACCTATGACGAGGTCCTTGGGATGATGAGGATTGTATCTCCAATCCTTTGGAAGTTGTTGAGTAGGCTCCACTTCAATTGATTGAATTTCATGTCCTTGAGCCTCTTCTACTTTAGCTTCACTTCCTTCATCATCCTTTGGCTTGTCTCCCATAGTAGGTGTATCCTCCAAGGTCACTTTCTCCAAGCCTTCATCCAAAGCATCTATTTCTACAACATTCTTAACAAACAAGTTAGATTCTTCAAACTTAACATGTATAGATTCCTCAATAGTCAAGATGATTTATTGAAGATTCTATAAGCTTTACTAGTATTAGAATAACCCACAAAAATTGCCTCATAAGCTTTAGCATCAAATTTTCCTAAATTATCTTTTGTATTTAAAACAAAACATTTGCATCCAAAAACCTTGAAATATGAAACATTTGGTTTTCTAGAAAAGTACATTTCAAAAGAAGTCTTTGAAGTATTTTTACACAAGAAAACACGATTTGATATATAGCATGATGTATTAACGGCCTCGGCCCACAAATAATGTGGTAGACCATATTCACTTAGCATTGTCCTAGCCATCTCTTGTAAAGTTCAATTTTTCCATTCAACTACTCCATTTTGTTGTGGAGTTCTAGGACAAGAAAGTTCATGCTTAATTCCATGTTCTTCACAAAAAGTGATAAAGGGTAGGTTAATGAACTCACCTCCTCTATCACTTCTTATTCTTAAAATTGAAGACTCTTTTTCCTTTTCAACTCTTTTCTTAAAAGATTGGAAATATGAAAATGCTTGATTTTTGTGTTCAAGAAAGAAAACCCAAGTAAATCGTGAAAAGTCATCAACCAAAACAAATGCAAATCTATTCCCACTTAGACTTTTGGTTTGTGTAGGGCCAAATAGATCCATATGAATTAGCTCCAAAGGACGTGATGTCATGATATCCTTAATTGACTTGAAAGAAGACTTAGTTTGTTTCCCAAATTGACATGCGTCACAAACTCGGTCCTTTTCAAAACTCAAACAAGGAATACCTTTCACCATTTCCTTTGTGTTTAACATAGATATATGGTCAAATGAAATATGGCCTAATCTTCTATGCCACAACAAAGAGTCGTCATCGAGGACTTTTAAACAAGTAATATTACAAGACATATTAGACATATCTATCATATAGACATTACTTTTACGAAAACCGGAAAACACACAAGTATTAGAAATTCTATCAATTACTTTACAAGCTACATTATCAAAAACTACATCAAAACCTTTATCACAAAGTTGACTAACACTCAAGAGGTTATGCTTGAGGCCATCAACTAAAATAACATTCTCAATTAAAGGGGATGTGCCGAGTTTTACATTACCAATACCGATGATTTTACCCTTGGCATCATCTCCGAAGGTGACGGTGCCACCTTCATGGTATCTTGATAGGGTTGCAAAGTTGTTGATGTCCCAAGTCATGTGCCTTGAGCAACCACTATCAAGATACCACAATCCTCTACGTCTTTGGGCCTTGGATGGTACCTACATCATTTAGCAAAATAGTTGACTTTGGTACCCAAATTTTCTTGGGTCCTTGAAAGTTAGTGTTGCGAACCCAAACATTATGATGAGATGCACTTAGTCTATCATAGCAAAAATTAGCTAAGTGCCCTTTCCGCCCACAATGTGAACATGAGAACACTCTTCCATACATAAATGCATGATGTGTGTGTGAAGTGTGAGCATGTCTTAGGGGTTTGCCACGATGTAAAGGTTGTGTGGTATGAACATGAGCATGAGCATGGTAAATATTTTTCTTAGGGGCTTGTTTCTTAGGAAACATGGCCTCTATCTTCTTCTTATCAAACTCACAATTTTTCAAAATAATTCCTAATGAGTCTATTCTTTCTTTAAGCATGGTAATCTCATTAGAATCAATTAGTGGGGACTTGCCTTTACAAGAAATCTTATATTTGTCAAAATCTTTTTGGGTGAAAACAAGAGTGGAAAGTAATTCATCTTTTTCTTTAGAAAGAGTAAAAACTTGATGATTAAGAGATTCATTTTCCTTTTTCATTTTTAAATACTTTTTCTTAAGAAAATCATAGTTATGTGATAATTCTACAAAAGCCTCTCCTAACTCATCCATGGAAAGTTCATCATTAGGAGAAGTGAAAGAGGTTACCTTACTTGTGCTTTCATTGGCCATGAAGCACATGTTGGCGGTGTCGATTTCCTCCTCGGATTCGCTCTCGGAATCCCATGTAGCTTTCATTGCTTTCTTCTTGTAGGGCTTTTTGGAGGTGGAAGGCTTTACTTTATTCGGACACTCCGCCACTATGTGTCCCGGCCTTTGACAATTGAAGCAAATAATCCTCCTTTCTTCTTTACCTCCTTGCCATCTCCTTCTTCCTTGAAATTTAGCCTTGTTGTACATCCTCCGGACGTTCTTCACAAGAAGTGAGAGCTCTTCGTCATCTTCTTCTTCTTCATCGTCTTCGTCGGAGTGTGTGGATTGACTTTTGAAGGCTATAGTCTTCTTCTTGGAAGGAGCCATGTCCTCCCTTACTTTCCTCTCCATCTCATGGGTTTTGAGGTTCCCAATGAGACCAATTAGCTCCATCTCCTCCTTGTCATTGAGTTCCTTCAAGGTGGTTGCTTTTACTTCCCATGAAGGAGGAAGAGCCCGGATGATCTTTCTAACTCTTTGATCGTTGTCGATAGCATCACCTAGAGAAGAAAGTCCATTAGTGATCTTTGTAAATCTTGTAACCATATCATCTATGGTTTCATTTTCTTGCATGCAAAAATTCTCATATTGGGACCGAAGAAGGTCTATTTTAGCCCTCTTCACTTGTGAAGTCCCCTCATATGTAACTAGCAAATGTGTCCAAATTTCATATGCGGACTTGCAATGAATAACTCTAGCTATATCATCATCATTAAGGGCTTGAAGAAGTGCATAGTGAGCCCTAGCATTGGCATCAAATTCTTTGGTCTCTACTTTGGACCAAGTGGATTCATCACCGGGGGGTGCACTAAAGGGTTTGGTCACGGCCTTTGCAACTCGACTACCTAGAGATTGCAAGAAAACGGTCATCTTAACCTTCCATATGGGAAAGTTAAGTCCATCAAACTTAGGGGGTGTCTTAATACCATCGGCCATCTTTACTAAGTGAGAATGAGTGAAATGATTAGCAATATTAGGATCTCTCTAAGGTTGTTAAGCCAAGAGCCTAGTAACCAAGCTCTGATACCAATTGAAAAAACACCTAGAGGGGGGGTGAATAGGTGTAATTGCTAATCTAATAATCTTTTTAAAATTAAGATGGATGAATGATGCAACGATCTCTCAAAACAAGACTAATAGCCGAATACCCCGTGAGAGGTTCTGAACTCCTTCCTCCCAATTCCCCTTGAATGGGTTAGAGGTGCGCAATGCAACCTTGTTGTATGAGAATTGATCGACAAAATATCAATGAATGAATAATAGGCAATGATGAAGAGCACGCAATATATCACAAGTAGAGGAAGCAAAAATACTTGAAACAATAAGCAATAGAGAGCAATTGAAAGTAAAGCAAAATAGAGAGTAAGAGCAAAAGACAATCGCAAACACAAGTATTTGTTTCGAGGTTCGAGCCACCGCTCTACTCCCCGCCTTCACCTCCGTGAAGGGTTTCCACTATCCACCGAGGACGATTACAACGGTCTACCGAAGACCCGAGCACCGAGCTCCACCAATTACAATAACCTCTACCGAAGAGGTGTCTCCACAAGAACAAGAAGAAGGAACAAGTAGCCAAAGTGATCACAACAAGATCACTAAACTCTTTTACAAACTCTCACTCTTTTACAACTTCCTTATAGAATGAGTAAGGGAGTTTTGGCTCTAAGAAGTGTAGTGAGAAAACTCAGTTGTAGAGATAATTTTTGCTAGAGAACACAACTGAAAACATGCTCAAGAAAGAGTAGGAAATGAGGAGCTTAAACACTTTTCTTTTCTTTTTGAAAACTATGAAAACTTGAGGATTTTTCTTGGTATTTTGTAAGAGAGTCTTCTCCTCTATTTATAGGGAGAGAAATAGGTTTAAAACAATTTATTTAGACCTTATTTGCTCTGAAAAAAAATCTGGAAAACCCTGAAAAAGTCTGCCAAAAAAAACAGTCTGGAAAACAGATTTCAGAATTGCACAAAAGAGGAAAGAGCCGTTGGGCTGTTGCAGGCTTGGCGGTCGACCGGGCCGGTCGACCGCCAGCTCAGCTGGCAAAGAGCCATTGGCTCGGGTCGACCGGTCCGGTCGACCGTCCTCTAAGAGAAAACATAGTTTTCTTCGGGCGGTCGACCGGGGCGGTCGACCCAGAAAACCCGAGAGCAACTGCTTACAGTCGGTCAACCCGGGCGGTCGGCCGACAGACGTGCATAAACGTGCACGTCCTGGCACTGGCGCCGGTCGACCGTGCCGGTCGGCCGGTCAGCCTGAAACAGGAAAAACAGCAGGATTTTGAGGTTGAAAAATTTTGTAAAAAATGTTTTAAAGAAAGGAAAGCTAAGTAATATGCTGGAAAGAGTATACATACATGATCTAAACATGATTTTATATTTGTAAAACTTAGGGTCATGAATATATATTTACTAAGGCATAAAACAAAAGTTTTGACCATGAAAACTTGAATACAAAAATGTGTGTGTATCCTAGAGCCAATTTTCAAAACTCAAACTTTAACAATCTAATTCTTACATTGGTTCTAAGTACTACAAGTGCTTCAAGAGGGCTTTTCACCATAAGGTCTTCAACACTTGATTCTTGAGCCCAATTTGAGTTGACTTGAGTCCAAAATATTTGCTTATAGGGAATAAACCTTCTAGATGAGTTAGATCCCTGAAACACACTTAAACAACAAACTTTATTAGTACAAATAACTAATATGTTTTGTAATCATCAAAACACACTAAACACGGGTGATTGTAACCTTGGGCCAACAGCTCAGTGCAATCGCGTCACCTGCAAAAGTGGTGTAATAACTGTGTAGTATAATTTTTCTTTTCTTGTTTTGCTCAGGACGAGCAAAAGATAAGTGTGGGAGTGTGATTAGTCTACAATTCTGTATTATTATATCGCATTCGCTACCGATTTATGAATAAAATATCATTTCTAATTGCATTTTGGTCTACTTTGCAAATAAATTAAGAGTCCAATCGCCAAAGGGTAATAAGAGCTTAATTAAACCCATTTTAGGGTAATTAAATCCGTAATTCTTGGAGGCCAAGTAAGGGATCTTCTAGAAGATACATCGAACCTAGACCCTTGTGCATGTCAGCCGAAAATACGGACGAAAATACCCGAAATGGAGTATACTAGGAAGGTCCTAGAAGCGACACAAAGCCACGCACCAAAATTAGGGACTTATGTCCCTGGTATTGCCGCGAAAACGCGGCAATAACCGCGTTTCCGTGGTAAGATGGTGGAGCCACACGTCGATTTTCGACGAGTGGCCCCGTCTCGTCTTCTAGAAGTCCCCTTTGCCTATAAATACTGCAGGGTTTGCCCTGAACGCAAGCAGTTTTTGATTTTAGGTTAGGTTTTCTATCTTTAGTGTAGTGTAGAGTAGGTGTTCTTCATTTCTTGTATGTTGTATTTTTATTTCGTTTTTAGATCTTGTAGTAGGGCTGAGAGATTCAGAGAGAGATAAAGAGGGATTGATGTAATAGATGGTGACAATCTATGTAAAAGTGCCTCCTTTCTTCTCCATTGTAATCTTCTTCATCTTCTACATGATACTTAGCTAATTTCTTCTTCTCATGGCAATCTAACTACTAACTACTAATCATCTAACCACTTACTTGATAATCTATATGAATTTAGTAGCCTCTACTTGCTCTTGCAAGAGCCATTGATGGCTCATGATGATGGATTCTAACATTCTAACATTTCTAACACCTAACCTACTAACTTGCTAACTTGCAATGTCTTCTTTATTTCATGCTCACCTCTAACTGATTTTGTTGATTTAATAGTAACTTGCAACTTGTTATGTGGTATGGATGTGTTGTTTGAATGTAGAAGAACAATTTTATGGGCCATGCTCTGTATCGTCTCTTGAAGCCAAGGACTAGTGATGACCGATGATCCATGTGAGGCAACTATCACTAAGAGGTTAGCATGGTTAGTGGAGCAATTAGTAGTTAGTTACCATTAGTTTTCTTTTATCTTGTTTTGAAAATTATTTTCAAATTCTTTTATCATTTTTTCTATCAATGTCTCCACCACTTTCTTAGTTCACCTTTGCTCCATCTTTATTTTTTTCTAAACCACTTCTCTTTTGCTTTCACATCATTTTTCGTCGTCTCTCCACCTATCACATGCTTGATTTTCTTTTCTTTCCTTTTTCTAATTCTTTTAAACAAAGAAGAATTGTTAACATAACATTTGAATAAAGACTGTTAATGCTTCTATCGCCTCCCGTCCCTGTGGATTCGACCCGTTGAGCCAATGTTATAACTAAAGTATCGAGGGAACATTAGCACATATAAGCTTTTACATTGATTTCATAAACACACGTTTTCGAGTGCTGGTTCCGCCCCGATCAGTTGGCTGGAAATAGAAGGGGGTAATTAGGGGATTAAAAGAGAGGGTAAAAGTGGAAAGGAAGAAAAGAAAGAAAGAAAGAAAGGAAAGAAGGAAAAGAGAGAAAGGAAGGAAAGAAAGAAAGAAAGAAAAGAACGAAGGGGAGAGGGGGCTGGGCGGGGCACCGTCAGAGGAGGGCGCGCCGCCAGAGGGGGAGGAAGCGAGGTGGAGGGATTTGGTTGTCGTGTTTATTGTTGTTGTTGTTGGTGGTGGTGGTTGATGGTGGTGGTGTTGGTTGAAGATGGTGGTGTTGGGAAGTTGGAGGAGGAGGAGATGGTGGTGGGGTGGTGGAAGTGGAGAAATTGAGAGTTTTGATGGTGAATTTTGGAGAAGAAGAGGATTAATGGTGATGGGTTTATGAAGAAATTAGAGAAGAAGTGGTATTTAAAGAGGAGGGAAGTGGAGGAGAGAAGGGGCGAGTTTGGGGGAGGGGCAGGGCGCGGCGCTGGCAGCGATGATGGTGGTGGTGGCCGTTGTGAGGGGGGAGAGAGGGTGAGTGTGTTGGTGGGAGAGATGAAAAAGGAGATGGAGAAGATGGGAAGGAAAGAAGGAAAGAAAGGAAAATAAAGAGAAGGAGAGGAAGAGGGGGAGTATGGGAGGACGAATGGGGGGAGATAGGCTGCTGGTGCAACTGCTGCTGGTTGCAGGCCATGGCCGACATGGGGAGCATGTAAAGGGAGAAAGAAAGAGAAAAAGAAAAAAAGAAAAAAAAAGAAAGAAAAGACAGGAAAAGGAAAAATAAAGAAAAGTAAAAAAGAAAAATAATAAATAAATATATTATTAAATAATTAAATTGTTAGGACAACCTGGGAGTATTAAGTAGAGGAGTCGATAAGGAAAAAGTAAGAAAAGAAAAGAAAGGAAGATAATATTATTATTTAAATAGGGTAAATTTTGATTATTTCATAAGCGCTCCAAAAAATTCTTAAAAGTAGAAAATATTATTTTAAGATGCTTGGTAAAATTATATTTGAGAAATTCAATCTGATTTTCAAATTAAAAATCTTGGAATCTCCCAGCGATACCAGTCGACACCAAAATCGGTGAAATTTTGATAAATTCAGAAAAATCTCAAAAAAATGTATTTAGATAGAAAATAAGATTCTAAGAAGTAATGTGAAGGTTGTTTTAAAAAATTCAACTCCATTGAAAACTAAAAATCTGGGAATCGGTCAGCGATGCCAACCGACACCGGTTTTGAAGATTTTGCAGAATAATTTTGAAAATTTTCAAAAAATCATGAAAAATTTAAAATATTAAAAAATAGTGTTTGAAACTGAAATTGGTCAAATTAAACTACCAGAAAGGTCAAATCAGGCAGTACACTGATATCAGATTCTCGGTCCAGGTCAGGACTGACTCTAAGACTGAGAATCTAGATCTGATTTCAAATAACATAAGCAATCACAACCCAAAAATAAATACTGGAAGAAAATTAAAATAATACGGTCAAAAAAATTGGGACATGTATCTGGGTACATATCCCGGGAACGGGGTGCTACAACTTTTACTTCTATCAGGTCAATCACAAGATCCCAAAACTCAAGTAACATATCAGGTATATATATTTAAAATCCACCAGGTTAGGTTAACCCATTTTACGTCTACTCCTCAACCTTCAAGTCAATTCCAATCCAGTCGAGTCTACCGATAGGTTCAAGTCCAAGATCCCTTCTTTTAACAAAGAATTTCCTATTTAATCAACCATCGATATTTAATTAGCTTCCATCTAGTTCATCTCCAATAAGGAAGAATCAAGTCTGATAATAATCAAGTTTGATAATATCTCATATAACTATCCACTTATCTAACTATGATCACAACTAATGATCGTCAAGCCTCAATCAGATTACAGTTTAAATACATTATATCATGATCCGAATCAAAGTAGTAGAATGACTAAATATGAATGAGAAAACTGCTAATATCACAATGTTAGAATATCGAGTCTAAATATCCTTAAATATCAAATATATCACTGATTCATCATCACCAAAATCCAACTCTCCTACGTTATAATAATTTGTAACAAATAATTTACTACGCATCTATTAAAACCGCTATTCTAATTAATCTAGTCTGCTACCAACCAAAAGTCAACTCAACTTCAATTTAGTCCATCAAAATATCCAACATAGTAAAACTCTAAGTCAATCTCCACTATTTGGTCCCAGTACTCGGGTCTAGTATAGGAGACACAATTTATCAATGAAACATCGCATTTAATTTATTCTCAATTTACATTTCAATTATCAACCTGTTATTATCAATAAGGAAGGTTAGGCCTAATACTCATATACTTAGAATACTGGACCAATTCTATAACAGTGTAAATAACATATCAATAAAATAGTACCAAGGTATCACAGTATAATAATAGTTGGGCATGAGTAAAATAATGCAGAAATTAGATACATATTCGCATGAAATGATAAGATAAAATGCTTGAATTAAAAATAGATCAATAGACAAACACTTACTGAAATGACGCGGTTTCGGAACCGAATTGCCGCCTGGTCTTCAGTGCATGAGCCGATACGAATGTCTAAATCATCCCATTGGTCGGTCTTCGAATCGCCAGTGTATTGGGTCCATAACGAGTACAACTGCGAATCTCCTGTAACGGGTCTAGATTGCACGAACGCGTCCGAAATCATTACAACACGCATCCAAACACACATAGACACACCTACACACAGTCAAGCATACGTACATACATATACGTACTTAAATACACTACATATACATATATACACTCTTATATATACACTCATATACACTCAAGCACTCACTTGCACACAATTTAACTCACGCACACATCACACACCAGCACGCACATTCACACAAACACTCACTCAAAATTACAATTATACCCAAGATAACATTATATAATACAAAAATGTACAAACATAATCATAATAATAAACATGTAAATGAAGGACAAAGAGGGAGACCAATAGAAGAACTTGAAGTTGAGAGAGTGGGGGAAGCTCACGGCAAGGAGCCACCCATCGACGGCGGGCTCCAACGGAGAGAGGACGATGACCTTGTGTTGGCTCGGCCAAAGGAAAGGGCAGCCAAGGGAACTCAGTAAAGTAAAAAACCAAGAGGGAGGAACCGAGCATGGGGATGCTGGCGTGGTTAGCGGCCTGTGCTACCGCTGCTGTGGGTGACCACGGGAGGAGGAGGCTCAGGTACTGGTGTGGTAAGGGGGGTTCGGCCTTGGCTGTTGGAGGGGGTTTCACGGGGAAGCGATGGAGGCCATGGTGCTCGGGCTCCGGGGTTGAGAGAGAAGAAGGGTTATGGTTTAGGTTAGGAAATAAAATGGATTAGAGGATGCTTATATAGGGTAAGCTATTGGGTAGGTGGGTTTGGGGGTTGAGATTAGATAGGATAATTAGTTAGGATTTGGGATTTAGTTAGGATTTGATTTTTAACAGATAGGATTATTGGTTGGGTTTGGATTTAATAGATAGGATTTGGATTGTATATTAGTTGGGATTAAGATATATATTAGCTAGGATTTGAATTAGTTAAGATTAGAATAGGATTTAGGATTAGTTGTTTAAGATAGGATTTAGTTGTTAGGATTAGATATGATTTTGATAGTTTAGGATTTGGTTAGTTTAGGATTTAGATTAAACAATTAAGATTCTGGGTTAGGATTTAATAGATATGATTAAAATTTGCGTTGTGGGTTTGGATTTAATGGATTCAAGCTTATTCGATATGGGTTTAGATAAAAGGTAATGGGTAATGATTTGGGGGTTAAAATAATTTTGTTAGCTAGGATTTGATTTAATAGTAAGGATTAGATTTTGGGGAGTTGGGTTGTTAAGATTAGAATTTATTAGTTATGTTTAAGATTTTGGTTTTTGGATTTGGATAATGAGTTGAGTTTGGGTACGGGTTGGATTCATGGGTATGGGTTTGAATTAAATGGATTACAAGATAATAGGATTTTATGTTTAGGTTTTAGAATTAGTTGTGATATGATTAGGATTATATGGAGCGTGGGTTTGGGCTTATTGGGTTTCATAATTAACTAGGAATGAAAATTGTAAAAAAAACAAAAAAAGATTGCTTAACATGGCTTGGGCTCAAGTTTGGGCTAAAGGCTAGGAAAAAATAAAGATAATAATAATAAGAAGAAGAATAATAATACAAAGTAATAATGAGAATACTAAAATATGGTAATAACAACAATAATAATATCACTAATGTTAATTAACAATAATCATTAATAACAACTATAGAATAAATAATAATAATACCAACAATAATTATAAGCCATGAACCAAGTTAAATAATATTAAAATAATAAATCAAATCAGATAACTATAAAAAAAATTAAAACTGTATATTGATTAGGGATATTACAAAAAAATTGATTTCTTTGGACACCCTTGACTCCAACGACTATAAGTTTTCAGCTGAAGGTGAAGTTTTGAGAGTTAGCAAAGGCTCTCCTATTGTGATGAAAGGAAAGAAGGTGAATACTCTTTATATCCTTCAAGATAGCACGATAACAGGTGATGTCGCTGTGTCAATGTCAAAAGACCAAGACTTAGATACCACTCGTTTGTGGCATATACCGTTAGGGCATATGAGTGAGTGAGGACTACATGTGTTAAGTAAGAAATGTTTGCTTTGTGGTTAGAAAATAGAAAAGCTTAACTTTTGTGAACATTGTGTTTTTGACAAGCAACACAAAGTTTCTTTTAGCACTGGAGTTCACAGGAATAAAGATAGCTTAGACTACATCATTCAGATGTTTGGGGTCCCTATCAGGTTCCTTTGAAAGGTGGAGCAAGTAATCTTCTGACTTTACTAGATGATTATTCTAGAAAAGTTTGGGTGTATCCTCTCAAGCATAAGAGTGATGTGTTTGCTACCTTCAAGTAGTAGAAGGCCATGATCAAAAAGCAAATAAAAAAGAAGGTGAAGCACCTCAGGACCGACAATGGAATGGAGTTCTGTTCCACGGAGTTTGAATAATTCTAAAAAAAATAAAGGAATTGTGCAGCATCGTATAGTTTGATACACACCACAACAGAATAGAGTTGCAGAAAGAATGAATAGGACACTGTTAAAGAGAGCTCGGTGTATGCTCTCTAATGATGGTTTGTCAAAATGCTTTTGGGTCGAGGTAGTTAATACAACTTGCTATTTGGTAAATCGGTCTCCCTCTACAGCTATTAATTTTAAGATTCCTGAGGAGGCATGTTCTAGTACCCTTGCTAATTACTCTTATTTATGAATATTTGATTGTCTTGCTTATTTTCATGTAAATAATGGTAACTTTGAACCTAGGGTAAAGAAAGCTATATTTCTTTGTTATGCTACTAGGGTGAAGAGATACATGTTGTGGTGTCCTGATCCTAAGTCTCCTAAATTTGTTATTAGTAGGAATGTTACTTTTGATGAAAATTACATGCTTCAATCGAGAAAGGAGTCTCTTGTTGATTCTATAGGTTCAGGAGAAGAAACAAACAAGCAGGTAGAGCTTGAGAGCAAAGTTACAGAAGGAGTGCATGTGAGCACACATGTTAAATTTGTCGTTGATGCTCAAGGTTCAATTTCGGGTGATGATACAACGTAAGAGCAACAGTACAGTATTACCACCGAGAGAGTAAGAAGGCAGATCCATCTACCTAAGTGATACACATATGTAGATATGGTCTCTTATGCTTTAAGTGTGGTAGAATCAATTGAGATTTCAGAGACTTCCACCAACAAGGACGCTATTAGTTCTGGTGAAGCTGCAAAATGGACTGTTGCTATGAATAAAGAGATAGAGTCTCTTCACAAAAATCAAACCTGGCAGTTAGTGAAGCCGTTCAGGGGACAGAAAATTATTAGCTGCAACAAGGTCTTTAAGAAGAAAAAAGGAATTCTTGGTGATTATTCTGTAAGATCAAAGCATGCTTTGTAACCAAAGGCTACAGTCAGACAGAGGGTATCGACTTCAATAAAATATTCTCTCCAGTTTGAAGCACGCCCTATCCGCGTGTTACTAGCCATGATTGCTTGGATCGATCTGAAGCTTAAGCAACTTGATGTAAAACAGCTTTTCTTCACGGCGAGCTTGAATAGCAGATCTTTATGCATTAGCCAGAAAAATTCATTATTGAAGGCAAAGAAGACCATGTGTGCAGGTTAAAGAAATTTCTTTATAGTTTGAAGTAGTCACCTAAGAAATAGTATTTGAGTTTTGATACTTTTATGATTGAGCATGGTTACTCTAGGAGTAAATATGATAGTTGTGCTTATCATCGGAATCTCATTGATGGTTCTTTTGTATATTTGTTTTGTATGTTGATGACATGTTGCAGCTAAAATATATCTGAAGTTGATAAATTGAAAGTTCAACTCAAACAAGAATTTAAGATAAAAGATTTGATAGCAGCGAAGAAGATTTTGAGAATGAAAATTCCATAATACCCTAAATTCTGTACGTATTTTTTTCCGTTTGAACTAAATTTTTTCACGAGACTCTGAACTGGCACTAGATTCTACCATAGAAATTTCATAATTTTTCTTTTAAATAATTATTTAATAAAATTAGTTTCTCTCTCCTCCTAGTTTTCTTTTTCTTTCTTTTCTAAATTCATTTGTTTTCAATTTTCTTCATTTTTTTATTATTTTCTTAGGGGACATTTACACATAACGCCCAAACAATTACATATTTGCATTTCTAATTTTCCCTCCTTTGCTTTTTCTTTTTCTTTTTCTTTTTCTTTTCTTTTCTCCACTTTTCTACACTTTTCCAAGCAACCACAAGAAGCCATCTCACTTGGCTTCATCCCTATGATTCCTTCACCCTCTAGAACACTCTCTCCCTTATCTCCTTCAACCCAAACCCGGATTTACCCCGCACCCTCACCAAAACGCATGATTCTCTCTTCAAAAATAACCCAATATCCATTCTAAAAATTACCTAAAAATACTGTAACACCATGAATGGTTTCCTAACACTCCAAATTGTTTTCTAGGCTTCCACAAGCATTCCCAATTTTCCCTAATATTTCCTCTCATTAAAATACCCCAAAACCGTAACTTTCTCTCTCCTCCTCATAACTCCTCTCTACACTTTCTAACTCCACACACTCATCCACCATGGCGAGCTACCTTCACTAGCCTCCCCTAACTTCTCTCTGCATCCCTCAATTTTATCATATTTTTCTTATATTTAAAAATAGTCCAAATGAATTAATCTCTTTCCTCTGAATCTTTCTCTCTCCTCATTTCTCTCTCTTCATCACTTCCTTGTCCAGGCCGTCAGCTGTAGGGAGGGCCTTCTTCCTTTCCTTCACCACCTCCAACTTGCCACACTTCAAAATTCATCTCCTCCACAAAGTTACATCACTTTCTCTCTCTAAAAAAAACATGTTTTTGATATTCTTTCTCTAAAACCCCACACCACACCCCTCGCTTCCTTTAGATTTGGCCTTCACTAAGCAGCCCCTTCACTTCTGCACGTGGTATCGGGTATTCCCCATATAGGCGAATACTCTTTCCTTACTACATATATGCACATACACACTTGTACATATATTTTTATACATGCATGCATATTTCATGTTCTGGGCATTTCTATGAATTTTCTGTAATTTTTAGAAATTATCTGGCCATTTTTATGAATTTCTTGCATTTTAGGAATTTTCTGTGTATTTTTAGTATTTTTCTGTGTATTTAATAATTATCTGTGTATTTTTAGGATTTTTTTGTATTTAGAATTTTTACATATTATATGTATTTTCTGAGTATTTAGGAATTTTCTGTGTATTTTTAGAATTTTTCTATATTTTTTGGCATTTATACATATTTTCTACAATTATTTGTATTTTTGGCATTTGGGACTAACAGTGGTGCATGTCACAGATAAAGACCCTCGGGATGAACTTTCCTTCTGCGATCGTAGTCCTGGGAGACCCTCCTGGTTATCCAAGGGCAACAGGCCAGCGCCACCGTCTACATCATTAGGGTTTCGTGATAGCCGGATAAGGAAGGTTTATGCCTCGGATGCTCTATCCATTCTAGAATATCATTTGAGAGATCACTTTTGCAGGTCACCCATTACTTTTGGGTTTCGTGGTGACTTGGGGTAGAGGGTACCCAGCTCAGGAGCACAATATGGAGCTTGTGATTGTGTTTGTGATTCTTATATTATTTATTGCCTGTGTGTGGTGCTAACATCTTCTGCAAGTACATATACTGCCTTCGGCACAGCCTCCGGGCTTAACTAACCTCTTTGAGATGTTTAACGGCTTAGTTCTGTTTTAACGGATTAATTCCGTTTATATCGCTACCGCCTGGTAAGCAGGACTAAGCACTTAGCGCTTTATTCACTAACTCGCTAAGACGAAAATCTGCCGAATTTTAGACTCGCATATTAAGACCGAATCGTTCCAAAGTTTCACCCGGCGCTTTAGTGACTAAATACTATTCGTTGATCTAGCCCCAGCACTGCTTGTTCCGCTTGTTTGTCATATATTTATAATTGTGAAGAGTTTGAAATACCTGATATGAAATAGTCATGAGATACATTGGATACTTGAAACTTGTCTGACATCTGATAATCCGGATACTGCATCATAACCGATCACTGACTTAACTGGACAATATCATTTATATCTGACTATATACTAGACCTGGTATAAACATCTGATACGATACCATAATTCCTGACTTAAGACAAATACTCCTGGTTCACTCCTGATTCGGTACCGTGAATCCTGAATATATTAAATACAAAATTCACAGATATTACTTTTACGGGGATATTACTGAATTCCTAATTACTGAATACTGTACTACCAGATCCTATACAAGGACTTGCTCATGATACTCATGTTACTGATATTATGTGTGGAACTAAGTGTCACGCGGAACAAAGTGCCACATCACACAATTTCGTGATGGGGGCCACCTCTAGACTCTCATATCTTCCATGTTACTATTTCGCCGTAAATCGATATCGTGAAACCCAACTGAAAATAATCCTGAACATCTCTAATAAAGATACAACTTACACTGGGTCGGAAAAAATTGCTGGACTTCAATAAGTACGTCTTCATGATGGCTTAATGTTGCAACTACTATAAAGAACTACCCGAGGTCATAAGGGTTCTTGTGGGTGTGTAATGGCACCCTGATCTGATCCTACTGTTCCTGATACTGCTTGTGCTTAGCGGCGTGGATTGGAGGCCACATCCCCAACCTTGTGAGGTCGTTATCTCGGGCATGTACGGGGTCCATTATGAACATGATACCTTGATTTCTTATCAGTTTCCAATAACCAACCTCAGACTACTCCTATGTGCATGTATTTTGAACTGGGACGCTAGGGCACATATCTAGACATTCGAGTAGGACAAGGCCTAATAATAATAACAATAAACATACTACTGACTTAATTTCTGTACTGATCCTAATTCTACAAGACATAATCTGACTCGACAATACTAACTCCCAGCAGCTCTGGTGGTATACGGCTAGTTGATAGTAAAGTGAGATATATGGTATATAGTATCTGAATGAAGGTTTTCTTGTTGAATTAGTTTACCTTCATATACATTTCACATAAGACATCTACACGTTCATACAACTTTCATGTGCATTTTGAATATGATTTATATATACTTGTTTATATATGTTAAATAGCATGATTCCATTATATATGCGCATATGCACGCCACTTGACATTTTATGTACTCGTTAGGTTGCATTCTGACAACCCTGGACCTATATGTCCAGATACTGGAGTGTGGATCGAGGAGGATCCAACTGTAACTGATCAGGCATGTCTGAAAGAGCAGGCGGCGCTTTAGTAGATTTTCAGTCCCTCCTCCAGTCCAATCAGCTCAGGAAAGCCTCAGTTGTAGTTCGTGAGCATCCTACTGTTCTTTGTCCACTTGTAAATTCATCTTGTGTACTTCCAGGATCGTGTACAAAATTTTGTATCCTGGTGTAATCCTATAAAAGATTATGTACTTGTACTATAATATTGGAATGCATAATAATACCGTGCTTCCGTACTTTGATTACTGTACTGTGTTGATGCTTAGCATATATATGTATGGGGTTTCCTATTCGGCGTGTATACGTTGCAGTAATATTTCCGTACATGGTGGAACGGGGCGCTACAAATTCACAGGAATAGACGAGATGGAAAATTGTTCCCATCTCAGAAGAAATAGAAAGAGAAGGTGCTGGAGAGATTTGGCATACTTAAGGCCAAACCTGTGGAGGCTCCACTTGCTACTTATTTTTCAGCTTTCAGCATATTTATCTCCTCAAACTGATGAAGAGGAGAAGTATATATCTCGTGTTCCCTATGCCAGTATAGTTGGAAGTATTATGTATGCTATGGTGTGCACTCGATCAGACGTTTCACATGCTGTCAGTGTCGCGAGTCAATATATTGATAGGCTTGAAAAAGGCCATTGGCAAGCACTGAAATGGATTCTGCAATATTTAAAAAGATCTACTAATATTGATATGTGTTTTGACAGGAGAACAAATTCTAACTGCAAAATTGTTGGATATTTAGACTCAAATTTTGCGGGCGATTTGGATAGCAGGAGATCTCTGACAAATTATACTTTCACTTTTTCAGGTTGTGCCATTAGTTGGAAGGTG
This sequence comes from Agave tequilana, assembly GCA_038442645.1. Classification (NCBI taxonomy): domain Eukaryota; kingdom Viridiplantae; phylum Streptophyta; class Magnoliopsida; order Asparagales; family Asparagaceae; genus Agave; species Agave tequilana. The sequence goes on from JAVJIF010006547.1 coordinate 132,066, forward strand.
ACTTTACAGTCGACAGTTGCTTTGTCTGCGACAGAGGCAGAGTATTTGGCAGTGACAGAAGCTATTTGGTTTAGAAGTTTGGTTGAAGATCTCGGCTTACACCAAAGAGTAACTATGGTGTTTTATGACGGACAAAGCACAGATGTATCATGACAGAACAAAATACATTAATGGAAGCTATCATTTCATTCGAGAAATTAAAGCCATCAAAATTAAGAAAATTGGTACTGCAGATAATTCAGTAGATATGATGATAAAGCCTCTATTTTCGCACAAGTTCAGGTATTGTCTCGAATTGCTTGGTGTTCAAAGTAGTGAAAGTTGAGCCTGTCGAGGATAGAGAAGGCAGCGAGGACCCAAAATGATATTTGATACAGTTCAAGTTAAGGTGGAGAAATTTATTATGCATTCAATTCAAAGTGGAGATTTGTGATATGGCTTTGAATGCAAACAAAATGAGCTCCCTTTTGTTGGCTTGAATACACAAGCTTGCATGCAAGCATGTGTAGTCTTAATCAAGCCGCCCTACCTAGTTACATCTACTACTTAGCCACATTATCAACCACCCTATGTATTAAATCAACTATCCTTTGAATAAATCAGCTACCATATTGATTGGGGGAAAATCGCGCACAAAAAGTGTATGTTTTGAAATCAATATTTAAAGTGTGTGTGCTTTGGCTTCCTTGATACTTCCGTTATAGCATAGAGGCTCAAACGAGTCGAATCCATAAGGACGGGAGGCGATAGAAGCTTACACGGTATGTTCTTGTGTATGTTAACGGTTCTTCAATGTTTGAAAGAATGAAAACAAAGAAAAACAAAGAATGAAAAAGAGAAGTACGGTGGAAACAAAGAAGTGGGAAACATAAAAAAGAATATTTTGTGACTTTGTTTGTATATCTAAAATAAAGTGAAAAAGAAAAAAAACTCACGGCTACAACTACTAATGGCTCCACCAACATGCTAACCTCTTAGTGATAGTTGCCTCACACGTATCATTGGCCATCACTAGTCCTTGGTTCAAGAGCGTTTCAAAGCATGACCTATATGTAACTCATCACATCCCAACTCAACAAAACAAGTACAAGCTACACTTAAACCATCAAAATTAAAAGTAAGTATGGAGTAAAGTAATGTTAGCTTGTTAGACAGTTAGGAAATTAGAGTGTTAGATCTATCGTCATGAGCCATCAATGGCTCTTGCAATAGTAAGGCCAAGTAGAGGCTATTAGATTCATGTGGATTATCAAATAAGAAGTTAGACTAGTTGGTGGTTAATCGTTAGTTGCAATGAGAGAAAGACTAGCTAAACATGTAAAAAGAGTTAGAGAGAAGAAAACAAAGATAAGGTAAGAGAGCACCTTTCATAGATTATCACCTTCTATTACAAGCACTCTTGCTTCCCAACATGTACCACTCTCTCTCCTATTACAAGATCTAAAATAAATGGAAAATACAAAGAGGAAGAAAAAGAAGAAGAACTAAACTACACTACCCTAAACTATAACATGGAGAAGAAACAACTAAAACTATACTAAAAACTACACAAAAACTCCTCTCCCGGTTCTGGAAAAACCCCAGGGTATTTATAGGCGAAAGGGGGAACCAGTGTACTGTACGGAGCCGCGCATCAAATCTTGGCGCTGCTCCATAAAGGAGCCGCGAAAACGCGGCTATGGTCGCGTTTTTGCGGCCATAGTGCAGCCGTACGCGGCGCGCTGCCTGCTGCGCTATCCTCTCCTGTCCCCCTGTCGGTTGGATGTCCCGGTTTTAGGTTTTGGGTCTCTGATTTTGACAAAATCACCTCCAAAGTCAATGGCTATTTTTTGTAGGCCTTTAATGACCAATTAAATAGTGATTTTGGTCTTCTTCTTCATTTCATACCATGGACCTAGAAACATGCAAGAGAGGTATTATTAGCAGAATTTAATATTAAATAAATGTGAAGATGTGGTATGAAATATGCAGTTTTAGAGACTAATCACACCCCCACCTTATCTTTTGCTCGTCCCGAGCAAAATATAAAAGAACTAAGAAAATTATTACACCACTTTCGCAGGTGACGCGATTGCACTGAGCATGTGCAACAAGCCGTTAAACCTCTAAGTTTCCCCTAGAGGAGGAGTTTTATCTCCTGAGGGTTTTCAGCGGATTACACCCATAAAATCCATGAAGAAAGAAATCAAATGTTAGTTTTTTGAAAACGTATTTTTGAAATAGAGAAAAGTGTTAAAGTATTTTTGTGAAAATATAAGTGATCCAAGGTCATAGGTTAACCAGAAATTAATCTTCCTTAAACTAAGTCAAAATATAAAATCTTGCTATAAATTAAATGTAAGATTTTAAAATTAATTTGATTCTTTGATCTTTCATAAAACTCTTAGAAAAATATGCACTTTGTGAACTGTGAAGGTTTTTGAGATATTGACTCAAACTTTCATGCCATTTATATATTATTATTATATATATATTTCTTTTTCTTCACTTATTTTTCTTAGGCTTTCTTATTTACTCAGGTAGTGAGCCTTTAGCCGGTGACTCCCAAACCAGATGATCTTAGGATACCAGATGAGAAAACATCCCTCAGATTTAAGGACTCGAGTAATAAGGCCACAAAACTAAAGGAGATTATTTTGTTTTTATCCACCATTTAAGGTATGAATAATCATGCTTCCTGAGGCATAATTACCCGACTTCAATAAGTGGTTTTATCATCATATCATTTATATATATATATATATATATATATATATATATATATATATATATATATATATATATATTATGACATTTTCAGTCTTTGTTTCAATCCCAAAAATTGTGTAAGTGTGAAGTGCATAAATATAAAATAAAAAATTCAAGATCAAATTATCTTTCGATTCTTACTTTCTTATCCTAAAATTTAAACAAGATCTATTATTTTGACTCAGTTTAAAATTTCATAATTTTAGGTCTTCCTAATTACTAAGATAATCTTAATTTTCTTAAAAATAAATCAAAACTATTTATCTTGTTTCAAAAAGTTTTGTAAAAAGAAAAGAAAAATTTTGAGAAAAGAGAAAAGTTTTTATACAAAAGAAAATTTTAAAAAGTTCCTAAAAAGAAGTGTAAAAGAAAGAAAAGTTAAAACTACCTATCTTAGTAAACCCTCCCCCACACTTATCTCATGTATTGTCCTTAATGCATCGTGGATGTGTATATACATGAAACAAATAGAGAGGGAATGAAGATTACCTCATGGTGGTGGCTCCGGTGGTGGTCTGATTGTGTCAAGCGTTACTACCCAATCAAAATAGCGTGGATCGTGCAGGAACCCACCAATGACCTCTCTAATACGACTCAGTAAAAGAATGATTGAGTGAATGATTTATTTAAAAATTTATCCCCATCTAATTTTCAATTTTCAAAAATAATTACTGAGTCATTTACTTCAACATTCTTATCCAACAATGAAGTATGATTTTTGAAGATGATTGATTTGGACTCAAATGGAACAGGAGTAAAAACCGATACTGACTCGGGAATTTGACTCAGATCAAGTCGAGAGTCAACAATGAGAGTCGAAATTGATTCAAAAATGAGGTCCAAACTAAAGAATTGATGTTCACACACTTTCCCCAGCAATGAAGTGTGATCATAAAAGATTGGTGATTCCATTTCATGGTCTACTGGTACAGAATTCAATGTTGACTCCGGAATAGAGAAAAAATCTGGTAAAAATACCGGAGTCATTATTGAATCAAAAAGTGAAATGGAATTATCAACTTGACGTTGAGGATCACTTTCAAGCTCAAGTTCAATTTTGGGAAAAGGATAACTTGCCAAAATGTCAAGGTGTTTTTTAAGATTTTGGACAAGTTCAAATGGATGTAATGAAATTGAATCTTGATTTTTGTCCACGGAAGGAATGTGAATGGGTGAAATGGTCGATGCAAGTTCAGAAAGTATGAGAATCAAAACTGGCTCAAGAACGTTACTTAGTTTAGGTAACACTATATGAGTTGATATTGATTCAAGGATTGGACTTGAATTGCTAAACTGAAACTGCGGTTCACATTCATCTTCAAGTTCAATTTCAGAAAATGGATAACTTGACAAACTATCAAGAGGTTGAGGTTGGTCAAGATCAGGTTGCTATAATGAAATTGAAGTTGGATTTTCAAAATGACATAATTCGTGAGTCGTACGGACATTGGATGGACATGGGAAGTCAATCATATTTTGCATTATGCGCTCGGTCTATTGCACGAATTCCATTGTTTTTTCCTACAATGATTTTCCTTTGAGTCGTTCTGGGAAAGAACTACATGAATTTTGAAAATTTTGTGGACATGATGAGGCCATCATGTTTTCAAATTGTTTTTGGGCTTTTATTACTTCTTCCAAACTCCTTTCCAATGATGATTTTTCTTCAATTGGGGGTTCAGGAATAGGAGTATATGAATCAAAATTGGGGAATGAATATTGTGAAAATTGTGGACAAGATGGTTGAGAATTTGACTCGGGGTAAGTGAATCCCTATTGACTCTGTGAAGAGTTAAAATTATTTTAAAAATTATGGTCATAAGATTTGGGGTACAGGTCATATTGAGTCAGATAATCCCAACCCAGCATATATGATTGGTTTATGTTGTACACAGCCGGGTCGAGTTACCCGAGTCAAATGAGGTCAGAATGAAATATGGATTCATATTCGGATTGAAAAAATTGTTGTTGTTAAAATCCATATCACAATTTATAAAAAAGAAAAACAAACAAACAAAGAAAGAAAGAAAAAGAAAAAGGAAAGAAGCCTATGCTAGGGTTGACTTAGACCTAGACGACTCCTAACTAGTTAGACTGTCCACGGGGGGTACATTATCGGAGTCTAACCACGAGTTAATTGTCCATGTAGGGGTAAGATCAGTGGGAGGTATCCGCGCCAGAGCAACGAGCCTAATTATGCCAAACCACTGTTCTTCGAGGTTTCGCCTCTTAATCCCCAACCTTAGACACCGATTTGACAATAGTCAACTTCTAACAACTGCCCCCTTAGGTCAATCTCTTAAATGAGTCTGAGATGTCCCTAAGAGCCAATATCTAGCAAATTTTATTTAGGCTTGGGTTGTGTGACTGGGGAGGTGATTTTTGAGCTAAGGGAGGGTAATGACTTCCCCACCTTATGTTGTCTTGGGTGTTACCCTTAAGTTAAATTTGTGCAAGTGTGCAATATAGATAAGAATGTACACACAAAGAGAGTAAATCCCCCACGCGTTTGTCTTATGCTATATGCAATGCCATATGTACACCTCCTATCAATATCACAATAACACAAGAATAAAATACAGTATATTGGATGAAAATTGACACGTGCCTAGATGCAAATGTCTAAACCGTTTTAAAGCATCCAACTTCCGTATTTTAGTTCTTAAGTTATTATAGTGCACAGGTAGCAAATATTAGCAACAGAATATAATAATATATAAGAATTTACCCAACCACACAAGAGTAAGTGTGAACCTCTGCAATGCTAAAAATTTTGACCTACACACTAAAAAACAAAGAAGAAAAGTTAACAAAAACGTGAAATCAAACTGTTCCCATCCCCAGCAATGGCGCCAAAATTTGATCGGCAAAAAACCGTGCACAAAAAGTGTATATTTTGAATCAATATTTAAAGTGTGTGTGCTTTGGCTTCCTCGATACTTCCATTAAAACGAGTCGAATCCACAAGGACGGGAGGCGATAGAAGCTTACACGGTATGTTCATGTGTGTGCTAACGGTTCTTCAATATTTGAAAGAATGAAACGAAAGGAAAACAAAGAATGAAAAAGAGAAGTACGGTGGAAACAAAGAAGTGAGAAACATAGAAAAGAATATGTTTGTGACTTTGTTTGTATATCTAAAATAAAGTGAAAAAGAAAGAAAACTCACGGCTACTAACTACTAATGACTCCACCAACATGCTAACATCTTAGTGATAGTTGTCTCACATGTATCATTGGCCATCACTAGTCCTTCAAAGTATGACCCATATGTAACTCATCACATCCCAACTCAACAAAATAAGTGCAAGCTACACTTAAACCATCAAAACTAAAAGTAAGCATGGAGTAAATTAATGTTAGCTTGTTAGAGAGTTAGGAAGTTAGAATGTTAGATCCATCATCATGAGCCATCAATGGCTCTTGCAAGAGCTAGGCCAAGTAGAGGATATTAGATTCATGTGGATTATCAAATAAGAAGTTAGACTAGTTGGTGGTTATTAGTTAGAGAGAAAAGACTAGCTAAACATGTAAAAAGAGTTAGAGAAAAGATAACAAAGATAAGGTAAGAGAGCACCTCTCATAAATTATCACATTCTATTACAAGCACTCTTTCTTCCCAACATGAACCACTATCTCTCTTATTACAAGATTGAAAATAAATGAAAAATACAAAGAGGAAGAAGAAGAAGAAGAACTAAACTATACTACCATAAACTATAACATGGAGAAGAAACAACTAAAACTATCCTAAAAACTACACAAAAACTCCTCTCCCGGTTCTGGAAAAACCCCAGGGTATTTATAGGCAAAAGGGGGGAGCCAGGGTACTGTACGGAGCTGCGGAAACGCGGCTATGGCCGCGTTTCCGCGGCCATAGTGCGGCCGCGCGCCGCCTGCTGCGCTGTCCTCTCCTGTCCCCCTGTCGGTTGGATGTCCCGGTTTTGGGTTTTGAGTCTCTGATTTTGGCAGAATCACCTCTAAAGTCAATGGCTATTTTTTGTAGGTCTTTAATCACAAATTAAATGGCGATTTTGGGTCTTCTTCTTCATTTCATGCCATGGACCTAGAAACATGCAAGAAAGGTATTATTAGCAGAATTTAATATTAAATAAATGTGAAGATGTGGTATGAAATATGCAGTTTTAGAGACTAATCACCTATCTATTAAATCAATGGGATGAAGCTGATGTTGATGGGTTCTCCCTTGCCTATATAAGGGAAAGATTACGGGTGTTGATGAGAGCAAGTGAAGAATAAGAGAGTTAGCTAAGGGCTTTTGTGTACACTCTTATTTCTTCTTTTCTTATTTTTGTACTTATTATAAATTGGGTATTGTGAGTTGTGGTGAGTAAGATTAGGGTTGTAATCTCTTGTATTCTCCTCCTTTTGATTAGTGATATTTCTCTTTCTGTCTTCTCCCATAGATGTTGGTCACATTGACCGAACCAGGTTAAATTCTTGGCGTGCTATCCTTTTTAGTTCTATTAACTTATTATTGCTATTTGTATCTCATGTATTTGCCATCTCTTGTATTAGAAGCTCATTGCTTCAACAGTTATGCTAGTTTCCATGGTAGCTTGAGAAAGGCTCATCGAGAAATGTTAATGCTACTTTTTACGATATCTGGAGTTCATAACGATTCCGGATTAGTAAGGATATCTACTACAAAAAACCTTAAAAATAGAAAAAGAAAAAAGTAGTAGAAGCTGAAGAGGAATAGGACTAGGATCATATCTTCTAAATGCTCAAGATTCTAATGCAAGTAGTAGCTAGCAAGCTGAAACCTTACAGGAAGCAACTCCTATAGGATTTAAATTCCGTGAAACTGTAGGCGAATGGGACGAGATATCGTGTTAGCTATTAAATGTTCAAGATTCTAATACAAGACATACCATATTGATTCAGCGGCTATGAATCAAGTAATTCTTAGTGGGAAATTCCCTACTTGGATTGAGAGATTCCCCAATTTATCCACTATTTCTAACTTCCCTCGTATTCACTTCAACTATTTATCTTGACAGAATTAGTATTTCCTTTCTCTTTTAAGTTTTCTCCAAAAATGCTTCACTGCATCACGTGTCCTGTCCCCTAGTGAACTCAAACAACCCACATGTTTTAATAGATTTGAGGTCAATTTGAACACTCCATTTAGATACGAGAAGTTGCTTAATTTAAGATGGTGATTGTTTTACTCTGTTTATTTTAGTGATAGTGATTGTTTTGATACTAATGGCAGTAAATTTGAATTGATGAATACCATTCAGTTAAACCATCTGGTATGTAGTATTTTAGTTGCATGCTCAGCAGTAAGAAATAACTGAGAAAAAATTAGTGGGGATCCTTGATTCCTATGAAAAGCATGATAATTATACACAATTGCTAACAAATTGACAGAGTTTTATTTGATCTTCTTCTGCTATGCTCATTTTGGAAATGTTGCAGAATACTCCTTTAGGCACCTTAATATAATAGCTAGCAGATGAAGATATTCTTGGAGCAAACTCCAAATATTTGTGAAATTCCTTATGGGTGGATGCATGATCTCAAAATTTGGTTATCCAAAAAGCTACCTTGTGCAGTTGATGGTCAGAATCTAATTACTTATATTATTTGATTTTCCTCTAAACTTCCGAAGTTTTCCCCCTCACTGTTATCGTCGATTTACTAAAAGTGTAATATCCCCTATTTAATAATACCATATTATTATTTTTAAAAAATTTACTTGATCCTATCTATTATTTTATTATTATTAATTAACTTGATTTAGTATCATTATTAGCATTATTATTATTATTATTATTTATGACTTGTAGACTCTTATTACTTATATTTAGTTATTTTAAATTATTATTAATGGGTAATATTATTATTTTCATTCCAAGCCCAATAAGCTCAGCCCATTCTCCTTTTCCTTTTGCTTTCTTTTCCTTTTTATACTAAACCTACATGAGCTAAGCTCACTTCCTTATTTTCATCTCTTTCTATTTTTCTTTAAGCCCAAAAACTTAGCCACAAACCCACTATCTATTTTTCTTATTTTTCATATTACTTATTTCTTTTAACTAAAGCCCTAATATAAGGCAGTACCATTGAGATCCTTACCCATTAACTCAAAACTCAATCTTAATCCTAATCTATAATCTAATCTAAATATATAATCATAATTCAAATTCCAATCCAACTCACATCCTAATCCTAATTACTAAATTAAGCAATCTAAACCTAAGTGTAATTCATGTTTCTAAATTATCTAATAACCTATATAAAGAGTCAAACTCCCTTTTCTCTTCTTCCTCAAGAGAAGCCCTAATCCAACTCTCCCCACTTCCATCTTTCCCTTCTCCTCAAGCAGATGGTAAACGAAAAGGGTTTGGAGGTACAACGATTAAGGAGTAAGCAAGGAGGAACAACTCAAATTTATCGGGATCTTAAAATTTCAGTGCTTTGGATTGTGATCGAGTTCAGGTTAGTGTTTTCTTTTCCTTCTATAATTCTATTATGTGAGTGTTTCACTTTTTTGTTTAATTTTATTTAATTTTGTTGTGAGTGTTTATTCTTATGTCATTTTCTTTTTTACCGTTGTTATTGGATATTGGTGTTTTTTTAATTTTTTTAAAGCAGGGACCAAGGGCCCTGGCTGGCCAGGCCCGGCCAGGGTCTGCCCAGGCCAGGCGTGCTGGCCAGGCCAGCCAGCCAGGCCAAGCCTGGTTCAGCTGGCCCTGGAAAGGGTTTTTTTTTTTTTTTAAGAGAAAGAGTGTGCACAGTGGGCCGGCCCAGCCCACTGTGCACCAAGGCAGACCGGGTGCCACTGCACCCGGTTGGCGCAAAGAGCGCTGAGAGCAGCCCAGATTTTTTATTTTTTTTGAAAATTCTTTATAAAAACTTCAAAAAAATGTAAATATAAATTGGTTGATCTTCACATGTATTTTCGTTAGATTTTGAATTGGTTGTGATGCATAAAAAATTTCATGGATGGCCCTAGTATTGACATGGTATTGATTTGATTATTAGTATCATATTAATTGAGAAAAACTATTTTACTTACTTAGATTGATTTGCTCAAATCAAGGTTTTGTGGAGTATTAAAAAATAATCCTACAAGAATTTTATTAGATAAGTTTTTAGGAAGCAATAATTATATTGCGGTGAGTTTTAGCAGATTGCTGAAATTAATAATTTATTATTTTTTCTTTTAAAAAAAACTGAAATTTAATTTACAAATTTAAATCTACTTACTTGAGTTATTCCTCCTTACTTACTCCTCAATCCTTGTAATTCGAAACCCTTTTCGTTTACCATCTGCTTGAGGAGAAGAGAAAGATGGAAGTGGGGAGACTTGGATTAGGGCTTCTCTTGAGGAAGAAGAGAAAAGAGAGTTTGGGTGTTTATATAGGTTATTAGATAATTTAGAAACATGAATTCCAGTTAGGTTTATATTGCTTAATTTAGTTATTAGGATTAAGATGTGAGTTGGATTGGAATTTGAATTATGATTATATATTTAGATTAGATTATAGATTAGGATTAAGATTGAGTTTTGGGTTAATGGGTAAGGATCTCAATGGTACTGGGTTATATTTGGACTTTAGTTAAAAGAAATAAGTAATATGAAAAATAAGAAAATAAATAGTGGGCTTGTGGCTTAGTTTTAGGCTTAAAGAAAAATAGAAAGAGATGAAAATAAGAAAGTGGGCTTAACTCATGTGGGCTTAGCATAAAAAGGAAAAGAAAGCAAAAGGAAAAGGAGAATGGGCTGAGCTTATTGGGCTTGGAATGAAATATAATACTATCCATTAATAATAATTTAAAATAACTAAATATAAGCAATAAGAGTCTACGAGTCATAAATAATAATAATACTAATAATGATACTAAATCAAGTTAATTAATAATAATAAAATAATAGGTAGGATCAAGTAAATTTTTTAAAAATAATAATATGGTATTATTAAATAGAGGATATTACAAAAAGATTGCCATTTCCATGTTAAATTGTCTCCTTTATCACACTTCATCTATGGATCTTTAGGTGCTTAATTTTTCTCCAGGTTTCACAAATAGTTTCACCCACGAGGAAGAGAATTTCATGCAGAAGGGGAATCTCTGACATGGAACTATGCAACACAATTCATAGAAACATTGAAGGCAGAAGCTTATGTTGTACACTGCAGCATGAGCAGTTGTTTTTATTTTAAGATGCAACCCATTGGCTAAATTTACCCTGTGGAACAACTTAGGTATGGTAATTAGTTTGGCCCGCGTACATTTTAAACCTTTGATGTATTTCTCTGTATCATTGTAGTTTTGGCAATGTATAATAGAATATTGTTACGGTCAACGCTTGCCTCATCTTTTCCTTCTCTTGTTTTCCAGATCTCTCTACTTTTATAGAAATGCTCCACGCTTTCAGCTGAGTTCCAAAAGTTGAATTATGGTGCCTTCAGCTCTAGCTTCATATTCTCAACTCTCTTGCACTGAAAGTATGACATTATGCCATAGTGTATGTATTATCTTTGAAGAAGACGCGCCAACTTGACATTAAATCCAGTAGTTCTAGTGCTATTAGATTACTAACTTCTATTTCTTAATTTTTGATTTTTATTATCAGAATTGTAGTAGAATTTTTAGTTTCCTTTTCATGTAGGTTTTCTTTTCATCTATTTTTTTTAGACTTTTAATTTCTTTTAGGAGTTTGATTATGTAATTTAAATAGAAATAGGAGTACAATTTTATAACTTATATAAATACCCCATGTATTCACTTTTCAAGATATAACAATCAATGAAAATTTTTACTCTCAATTGAGTTTAATACAGATTAATCAATACTCTTTTTATTAGTGGTGTGATGCCCTATTTGACTCAATTATACCGTAATTGATTTATCTGTCTCTCCATTTCTCTTTCTTTATCTCCACGTTAAATTTCTTCCTTTTCCTAACTCAGTGTCTTCGTCGACAAATTTTAAAAACCTCGTCACAACCACCTCCAATCCTCTCACAATATCCTCTAGCCCAGAAAAATAGCCTCTGCACTACAGACAGCTAGTAGATCACCTATTTGTGCAAGCAAAATCTTGTCACAGTGACATTCCTTATTTGGACCATATCTCTCTCATCTGGGTTTCAAATCGCACGATTTTCGATGCGTAGAATTCGTAAGTAAAAGAGTTACACATTCGTAACAATTCAGAAGGTATTAGAGATACAAATCTAATTCAAAATTACTTATATTATAAGTTTGATATTTTACAACTTCAATTTCTTATCAATATTGATCTCGGTCCACAATAAAATTGTGAATGTGAGATTCTGCTTGCCCAATAGTCAATAGCTTTCTTTATTGATTATTGAACTGCACCTGCCTGACATTAGCATTGAATTAACACTTTAATATTTGAAGTTGATGAGCATATACATGCTAAAAAATATAATTAATATTAACTGTTTTAAGCTTTCCTATCAACGATCATTCATATTGGTGAAACATTTTATTGAGTTATTTTATCTATTGCTTTCCTGTACACATTTCATATCACGTTGCTATATATAGGTTTTTTTATGCACCTTGAATAAAGCCCTAGTCAGACTTGAAAATTGCATTCCTGGGTTGGAATTCTGGATCTTCATTTTCCTTTTTTTCTTTCTTTTTTTTTTTTTTTAAAAACCGGATGGAGGCCTCTCCCGCTTATTTACACGCACCCATAGCTATTTGTTGCCCAAGTTAAATCCTCCGTTCGACAAGTGTGGGGATTGAATCTGGAACCTCCCTCTTGAAAGGAAGGGATGTTACCGGCGGGGCTAACCCACCGGTTTGTAATTCAGGATCATGATGCAAGTCTCTAATATTATTTTAGCCAAAGATTTTCCTCTAATGAATGTTTAACCAAACACTTGTTCTCTTGTCCAAGAAATAGAATCCATATTGTGCCCGTTAATAATTAGGTCCCATCAGGAAGGTAACCCTTCTGTATGGTGCCATGCAGTTGCTCATAGTCAAAGATACATATATTAGAGAAATGCTCATGTATTTCTTAGTATTTTTTCTTCTTTGCCTTTCAGTGAGATTAGATTTGAATGTGCACATATCATACACATACACTTGATACTATTTAACATTTGAAGGTGAATATGGAACTATAGTTCTGATACTGCTTGGAAGGAACACAAATATGCCATGTGAACTTGCTTGCAAGGATAGCATCGCGTCTTATAAATTAGGATTTTGTTAGAACTATAGTTCTGATATTGTGTTAAATGAGTTGAGAAACTGAATTGTGTGTACTGTTGATGAGGACAATCCCCGAGAAGATATAGACATACAATTGCGTTATAGGGAAACTCCAAAATTTAAAAACCCCTAAATAATATGAAACTTCTAAATAGACAAATCGTCTTTAACAGTATTAATACAGATTATTAATTCTAGAAGAAACAACAGTGTTGTTAAAGGAAATATCTGCCAAACTTCAACTCAAACTTCTCATCAATCAAATCTAGAACTAAGGCCGTTGTCTGAAGGCCGACGGGCAAGCCTAGAATGAAAGAAATCATAACCAGAAATCCAATAAAAACCCAAAAAGTATTTAAAAGCTTACGTTGTATTATATTTTTCAAAGCTGTTTCGATTTAGGAGGCAACAGTTATATTTATCATTTCATCTAATTCAAGATGCATTAGAAAGAGTATTCTTCCTCGATTTTTTATAATATTTTTTTCGAATTTACCAATTTGTTTGAATGTCCATGCTGCAAGGAACTTCTAGGCTGAAACTCATATGATCGACTTGTTGCATGTGTTTCTCCTTGGAAAAGTGTCCTATTTCGACATCATTTAGCAGAGATCATCAGGGCAGCAATTTCTGCCAGGTTTCGCGCAAATATATTTATCATTATATTTCCATCTGGAAACAACGTTTCAAGATAAAGGACATTTCAGAGGCTCGCAGGACAGTTGAGCAGGTATTGAATCCGAGATCTCATACACATAGCCACAGACTTTCCCTCTAGGCTAAACTGGACTAGCAAACTAGTATAACGGACAGCTGAAAGAAAATGAGAGTTAAAAACATGATTATAGTTCTATTATCTTTCTCAAATTGAAAATAATAGCTGTGTATTCATTTAGTGTGGACAAAATGGAAATACTAAATAACAAAAATTGCAAACAAACATTGTTTTAAAAAGCCGCTAAAGCCTGGCTTAAGGCCCCGCTTTCGCTTTGTCTGCTTTGGGACGCTTTAGCCACCATGGTGGATAAAAGAAGCAGGCTCATCGCGGATCGACCGCAACACAAGTGAAGTTTGTGCGCTCCCCTGGGATGCCATCTATCAGAGCATATGAAGAGGAGAGACATTTTAGGTTATAAGCACCAATGTGGTGTCGGCAAAAGACTCATGTGTGAGAATCAGTAGGTAGAATGGTAGAGAGGACCGATGAGAAAATCTACCGATGTGGTGGAGGGAATAGACCGTGCAGATGGAAACTGCATGTGTGTTGGTGATAGAGGACTAACAGAGGAAAACTACTAGTGTGTTTTTGTGAGTGTATGTGTGTATGCTCTGAGAATTAGGGAAGCGATCCCCTCCTCCTAAGAAAAGAAGGATCACATATACCTCACAAGGATACTGGGCGTGGAGGCTGAACTGTAGGGATGTTGTAACTGCACGATCTCCGTGTGCTGAATTTATTGTAACGGTTGTGATTACTAGTATTGCTGGTAAGACTACATGTCGGATAATTTGCCACTACCTTTAATCGACCACGCTGAAAGAGACATTACATGTTATGAACGTAAGGAGAATGAAGCTGCATAACGGTAGGCGGAGATCTTGATGGACTGCTGTTTAGGGCTTCTGACTTGGAGTCATCGACTTTTAGAACGGGAAAGATTTCGGGATGGTAAAGACCTTGGAGTGGTGGATGGCTACTCCAGGTTGGAAGGGTCTTCGGGAAGGAGGATGACCTCGGGAAGGTCGGATGTGGCGAAGGCTGACTTCTGAAAAGTTGGATAAGCAGAGGCTGACTTCAGGAAAAATAGATGTGACGGAGGCTGGCTTCAGGAAAACTGGATGTGGCGGAGGCTTCAGGTTGGACTCTGGGGGTTGTGGATTTCTTGGGAAAAGTTATCGATAGCATGGACACGTATCATCATCCTAATGAGGGACAATTTTGATCAATATAGATGCCCTCTGCTTCCCCACTTGTTGGGTTCTGTGTAAGAGAAGTCGGGGAAGCGAAAATACTCGGGGGATGCTTTGCGAATCTCTCCAATCACCATAGATTTTGAAATTAATTGTTGGTTGTACAGCTGGCTGACAGTTGTCACATTGGGTGACTAGGTCTCCTGAAGGTTGAGTCGTCCATCTCTTCCTGGTATCATTAAGACTGAGATCATGGAGTTTTATGGCTTGATGGTGACAGTTGATTGATTGTTGAAAAACCAGAGTTGTAAAAATATGTTATCTGAAATCTAAGTTGTTTCTGACTTCCTACAATTTAACCGTAGGAGCAATGACTATACGGGTTGTGATCCACAAGGAGGGATGCGATGCAACCTTTTCGATATCCTTTTTAAATACTAAATTGATTAAGTGATTCTTCTTTGTTTTTCTCAAAGTCAAGTTTTGAAGCTCATACGAGTTGATTCAAGAGCTCAAGCACAAAAGACATATTTAGCACTCAAGGAGGAGTTAAGTTCAAGATAAATCAAGTATTTAGATCAAGTCAAGATATAGTAGAAAATCAAGATCAAGAGATGAAGACTTATTTATAAAATTTGTAGGTACTTAAATATTTGTAAAGAATAGTATAGAATTGATTGCTCATGCGCGCACACACATAAAAGTTTTTTATATTGGTTTACTGAGTTTTATTAAATATGATTTTTTGTTTTAGTTTTCAAGAAATTGAGTTTCACAATATTGATTTGAAAAAGTTTCTATTAGTTGTGTTTTAAACCCAATCTTGTATTTATATAATTTATATCTCAAAGAAATGAGTTTAGTTTTGTTTTTATCAAAAGTTTATTTCTTATAAAAATAGTTTTATAATTTTCTATATGACACCATTTCAGTGTTTTGATCGTAACTTTCTAACCTAATATTTTATTCATGTGATTTTTGCTGCATTACAAAGTTAACTTTAAAGGATACAATATCTTCCTATACTATCATTTCTAAATTATAACGTTTAAAGCTTCAAAAATTGGTTATAAATATTGACTGCGCAACAGGACAGTCGACAACTACTTCATAGTTGTCGACAACATTTTACAGAACTCAAGTGAGCTCGGCATGTCAACACTGCTGTCTATTTTGGCCATAAATTTTTACTTCGATCTCTGTTAGATGTGATTCAAGTTGTATTAAAAGATAACTTAAAGTGATACAATATATTCTTATATGGTCATTTTTAGATTCAAACATTTAGTTGTGAAATATTGGTTTTAAGTTAGCCTATGTGCTTAAAACAGTTTTCAAAGTTTCAGTTTGATACCCTTCCGTATTTTGATCATATCTTTCTAATTCAATATCTGTTTCATGTGATTTTTATTTCATTAGAAAGATAACTTAAAATCTCCAAATTCTTCACATATTTATTTTCAAATTCCAACATTTTTATCATCACAAATGTGTATGAAGTTTACCCATGTGCAGGCCACTTGGCCTGTCGATAGCCCAACATAGTTGTCGATAGTTAGTAATCAAAACTTACCTATTTTATCTTATAAGGGCTAGTTTTCTATTCAAGCATGTTCAAGTTCATTCTCAATGGCTATTTTCTTATTCTAATTATTCTAACATGTTTAATTGTTGAATTAACTGGAAATTGGTCTGTAGGCTTCTCTTATAAATAGGAATGACTAGAGAGTGATTTAGGACAAGTTTTTAAACAACAAGTTTTTATAAGTTTTCAAAAAGATTTTCAAGTGTTCAGTTCTAAAATCTCTTGTAAAATTTCTAGTGCTTTTCAATTGCCAATCTCTGTTTTCTCTCACCTACACTTGAGCTCTCATTTCTATCTATTCAATAAGTGAGGTTGTAAGAGAGTTTTGTTTGTGATTGAGTATTAATCACTAGTGTTCATTCTTTATAATTGAGTTGTTGAAGGTTGCGGCCTCAATCGAGCTCGTGGGCTCTTGTGTTTATGTTCTTGCGTAAATGAGTAAGAAAGCTTGTAGGTGTTGCGACACTAAGTGATCTTGCGGGATCAAGTTTAATTGTAATCGAGAGCAATTATAGTGGAATTCTTCATTACGGTGAAGGCGGAGACATAAAGCAAGTGACTCGAACCTCAATAACAATCCTCTGTCTTTGTGATTGACTTGCGTTTAATCTTTCTAAATCTTACTCCTTTATATTATTACACAAATATACTTGTTTTTATTCTTTTCTAAAAATTATTCATTTGAACTCTCTATATACCACGAAAGTAATTACGAACCTCAATTGTTATTTAAGAGGAATCATGGGGAGAAGTTCAGAGTCTTTCACGGGGTATACAGCTTCATTTCTTAGTTGTGAGTTAGGATTCTTATCTTTGTGTAGATTTATTATTGATAAGTTTTTTATTTTTCACATAGATTAGCATATCAACTATTCACCCTCCTTTTAGGTGATTTCAATTGGTATCAGAGCTAGTAATCCTGATATTCGATTTAACTACTGATCGGGAAAAAATCGTGCACGAAAAGTGTATGTTTTGAAATCAATAATTAAAGTGTGCGCTTTGGCTTCCTCGATACTTCCGTTATAGCATAGAGGCTAAATGGGTCAAATTCATAGGGACGGGAAGCGATAGAAGTTTTATCAAAATGTTCACGTGTATGTTAAAGTTTCTTCAATGTTTTAAAGAATTAAAAGAAAACAAAATAAAGAATGAAAAGGGAAGAGTACAGTGAAACACGAAGAAGTGGGAAACATAAAAATGATTTTGTGATTTTTGATTATATATCTAAAATAAAGTAAAAAGATAAAGAAAACTTGTGGCTACTAACTACTAATGGCTCCACTAACCATGCTAACCTCTTAGTGATAGTTGCCTAACATGTATCCTTGGCCATTACTAGTCCTTGATTCAAAAGCATTTTAAAGCATGACCCATAAGATATCTCATCATATCCAAACTCAACAAACAAGTGCAAACTATACTTAAACTATAAAAACTAAATAAGAGTAAGCATGTAGTAAAGTAATGTTAACTTGTTAGAGAGGTAGAATGTTAGAGTGACAGAATCCATCATCATGAGTCATCAATGGCTCTTACAAGAGTAAGGCCAAGTAGAGGCTATTAGATTCATGTAGATTATCAAGTAATAAGTTAGCAAGTTAGTAGTTAGTTTTCATGAGAGAAAATTAGCTAAGCTGTAAAAAGAGTTAGAGAGAAGAAAACAAAGAGAGGTAAAGAGAGAACCTTTCATAGATTGTCACATTCCATTACAAGCACTCTTATTTTCCAACCATGTACCACTCTCTTTCATATTACAAGATCTACAAGAAATGAAAATATAAAATGGAAGAAGAAAAAACAACTAACTTAAACTATCTTAAAACTACAACATGGAGAAGAAAACCCTAAAAACTATCCTAAAAACTACTCAAAACTCCTCTTTGGTCTGCTCTGAAAATCCCAGGGTATATATAGGAGAACTGGGGCACCAGGGACGCTGTACAGAGCCGCACATCAAATCGCGGTACGTGGCTCAACAACTTCGCCACGAAAACGTGGCAAATACCACATTTTCACGGCAGTCCGCGCCGCCTCCTGCACGCCCCCCGCTTGTCCCCCTGTCGACTATATGTCTTGGAATCCGGATTTGGGCCCCCCTGTTTTGACAAAATTACCCTCCTAGGTCAATGGCTATCTTTGTAGGCTTTTAATCACCAATTAAATGGTGATTTTGGGTCTTCTTCTTCATTTCATGTCATGGATCTAGAAACATACAAGAGAGGTATTATTAACAGGATTTAATATTAAATAAATATGATGATGTGGTATAAAATATGCAATTTTAGAGACTAATCACACCCCCACACTTATCTTTTGCTTGTCCCGAGCAAAACAAAAAACTAAGAAAATTATTATACCACTTTCGCAGGTGACGCGATTCCACTGAGCATGTGCAACAAGCTATTAAACCTTTAGGTTTCCCCTAGAGGAGGAGTTTTGTCTCCAGAGAATTTTCAACGGATTACACCCACAAGATCCATAAAGAAAGAAATCAAATGTTAGTATTTTGAAAATGCATTTTGAAATAGAGAAAAGTGTTAAAATGTTTTTGCGAAAATTTAAGTGATCCTAGGTCATAAATTAACCAGAAATTATTTTTCCTTAAACTAAGTCGAAGTGCAAAATCTTGTTATAAATTAAATGTAAGAATTTAAAATTGAATCGACTCTTTGATCTTTCATAAAACTCTTAAAAAAATATGCACTTTGTGAAAGTGATGATTTTTAGGATATCGACTCTAACTTTTATGTCATTTATTTATATTATTATTATTTTTTTCTTCCCTCAATTTTTTTAGGCTTTCTAGCTTACCTGAGTGGTGAGCCTTTAGCCTGTGACTCCCAAACCAGATAGTTTTAGGGCACCAGATGAGAAAATATCCCTCGGACTTAAGGACTTGAGTAAACAATGCCACAAAAGTAAAGAGGATTATTTTATTTTTGTTCACCGTTTTAGGCGTGAATAATCATGCTTCCTGAGGTATAATTACCCTTCTTCAATAAGTGATTTTATCATCATTTTTTATATAATATTTTTTATAGCATTTTTTTATGGCATTTTCAATCTTTGTTTCAATCCCAAAGAATTGTGTAAGTGTGAATTGTATAAATCTAAGGAAAAAAATTCAAGATCAAATTATCTTTCCAATCTTACTTTAATATCCTAAAATTTAAATAAGATCTATTATTTTAACTCGGTTTAAAAATTCATAATTTTAGGTGTTCCTACTTCCTAAGATAATCTTAATTTTCTTAAAAATAAATCAAAACTATTTCTCTTAATTCAAAAAGTTTTGTAAAAAGAAAAGAAAAGAGTTTTTATACAAATTTTTTTTTAAAAGTTCCTAAAAAGAAGTGTAAAAGAAAAAATGTAAAACTAACTATGTTAGTAAATCCTCCCTCACACTTATCTCATGCATTGTCTTCAATGCATCGTGAATGTGTATATACATGTAACATATGGGAAGGGAAGGAAAATTACCTCATGGTGGTGGCTTCGGTGTGTTGGCCCAAGGGTACAATCACCCGGTTTTAGAGTTTTGAAGATTACAAAACATTTATAGTTATTTGTACTAATCTTGTTTAAGTGTTTAAGGTTGTTTCAGGGTCCTTAGGATTCAAGATGTTTTCTTCCCTAAAGGAAGGTGGTGTTGACTCAATACGGGATCAAGAATTCAAGTTATTCAACGATGCATTTGGATAAGCCCAAATTAAAGATCTTGTAATCTCCTAGAACTATTGTAAGAATTAGTATGTTAAAAAGTTAGGATATGATAGTTGTGCTCAAGAAAACACACACACAAAAATACACTTTTCAAAAGACAAGTTTTTTTGGTTATGTTAGTTGTGGTGCATGTTGGATTAATATATATGTTCATAATTTTTCAAATTTTTATATTCAGTTTAAAACATGTATCTCATCTCCTATAGCATGCTACATAACCCGTAAACCTTTTAAAAATATTTCAAAATACTTCAAAAATCAAAAATCTATTTTTAACCTTTTTCAGGCCTTTACGGTCGACCGGACTAGTCGACCGGTTCTGTTTCAGGCCAGAACGATCGACCGTCCGGTCGACTAGGCCTTTAGTTTTGGGCGTGCACGTCTGTGTACGTCTACTGGTCGACCGACTGCATGACCCTTACTCCGGGTTTTGCCGGTCGACCGACAGTTCATTATTCTGTTTTAAAATAGCCGGCGGTCGACTGGGCGGTCGACCGGAGCCAACAGCTCTTTGCCAAATGGCTTCCGGTCGACCGGCCGGTCGACCGACAGTTGTCCAGATTGTCCCAACGGCTATATTTTAGATCTGTTTTTGTTTTCTAGTGTTTCCAATGGCTATTTCTTTTTCCTAGTGGCTAGACTCACCCCTAATGACCTAGTATCAATTATGAATGGTATTTATCCATTCCCTATAAATAGAGGTCATTGGAATTCCCAAGTTTCAAGTGTTTTCAAGAGAAGAAGTGTTTCATTACTTTTCATTTTCAAGCTCTTTCAATTATAAAAGTTTTTCAGTTGTGTTTACTACTGAAATTTTCTCTCACTTTACTTCTTAAGCCAAAAATCATATTCCACTCTATAAGAGGTTGTAAAAGAGAGTTGTGGTCTTTTGATCACCAAGTGATTATTGTACTTGTGGCTACACTACCTTTGGACTAGAGGAGTGTGATTGAGGAGTTTGTACTCCCGAGTGATTGTAATCCTTTGTGGAAATTATAGTGGATCGGAAATTCTTCTGGGTGAAGGCGGGGACGTAGAGCTGGGTGCTCGAATCTCGAAACAAATCTCTATATTTGCGATTATTTTTCTTGTGTCTTTCTCTTTCTATTCATTCATTCTCATATTGTCGATCTATACTCTTACAACAAGATTGCACTGCGCCTTCAAACTCTTATTTAGAGGAATTACAAGGAAGAGGTTCAGAGCCCGTCACGGGGTGTACGACTTCTAATCTTACTTTGAGTGATCGTTGCATCATCTCATTTTTAATTTGTCCATTATTTGGATATTGATTAGCATTACACCTATTCACCTCCCCTCTAGGTGTAATTTCAATTGGTATCAGAGCTAGAACTCTAGTTTTTGGCTTCACATCCTTAGAGAGATCCTATAATTTGTTAATCACTATTTTCATATCTTCATTCATACACTAGTAAAGATGGCTGATAACAATAAGTCCCCTCCCAAATTTGATGGACTCCTTTCCCATATGGAAAGTTAGGATGAATATATTTTTGCAATCTCTAGGTAGCCGAGTTGCAAGTCTTTGACCAAGCCCTATAGTGCACCCCAACGTGAGGAGGACATTTGGTCCGACCTTACCCCCATGGAATTTGAGGCAAAATCAAAGGCTCAAAATCCCTTGCTTTTAGCTTTAAATGAGGATGACTTAACACGGGTTATCCATTGCAAATCCGCCTATGAGATTTGGCAACACTTATTGGTCACTCATGAGGAAACATCACAAGTCAAGAGAGCTAAAATTGATCTCTTGCGTTCTCAATATGAAAGTTTTAAAATGCAAGAAAATGAATCTATTGATGATATGATTACTAAATTTATTAAAATCACAAATGCTCTTACTTTACTAGGTGATGAAATCAACAACGACCAAAAGGTGTGTAAGGTGATTCGTACTCTCCCTCCATCATGGGAAATCAAAGCTACCACCTTAAAGGAATTGAACAACAAAGACGAGATAGAGCTCATAAGTCTTATTGATAATCTTAAGACTCATGAGATGAAGAAAAAGGCTACAGTAGAAATCATGCCTCAAAAGAAAAAGTCTATTGCTTTCAAGTCTACCTCCAACATCTCCGATGATGAAGAAGATGAAGAGAACGATGAAGAGCTATCTCTTCTTGTGAGAAATATAAAAGAATGTATCACAAGAAAAAGCGCAACCATAGAAGGCGATGGGAAGGGAAGGAGAAAAAGAAAATCATTTGCTATAACTGTCAGAAACCCGGACACAGCATAGCCGAATGTCCAGATTTCATGAACAAGATATCTTCCTCCATGAAGCAAAAGAAGCCATTTGTAAAGAAGGCATTCTGGTTGTAAAATGAAAGAGTTAAGAAATTACCGTGTAGCTTGTGGCTAACGGGTCGTGTCCACAAGGAGGAATGCGATGAAAGCTTTTCGTGTTTTGTTTAGAAAGCTAAGAATGGTGCTAGTTTTATTAATTGAAAAGAGAATGGAGAGAAGGGAAATGATTAAAAGAGAAATTGCAACTTTGGAGAAGGCTTTGGAGAAGGTGATTTAAAAAAGCTTTGAAAATTATTTGGTTGTTTTAAATATAAGAAGGAGAAGATCTGGGCTCACTAATTTTATTTACTTCACTACTTATCTCAAGAATATTTTGAGTGCATCACTTTTATCATAGGCAAAAGTGCTTAATTTCTTTTAGTGTTCAAGTAAAACAAATGAGATGATTTCGGATCAAATTTTGAGATCTTTCTTAACACAACATTAAAATCGAATGTTAAACCATCAAGCGCGAGGAAGCAAGTATGGAATAAGAACAATTTAATAATAGTTGTGCCTTGAAAATCCAGGTTTTAAAAGAAGAGCATCATCATGAGCTTTCAAGAATAAAATTTAACTTTAGGCATTATGATTCAAGAGAGTTCTTCCATCAAATTCAATCGAGAGAGAGAGAGAGGAGATAGAAAACATCAATTAGTGAGCCCAGAAAACGATTAGCTACTCATTATGAAATGAAAACAAACAAGAAATTGACAATTAAACACAAACATACCAAATTCAAGTTGAGTTGGAATGGCAAGTAGAAGCTCCTTTGATTGTCACTTCAAAGCTGAATTACACACTCAATTCCACTCTTCTCTCTTTTCTGGTCTAAACTACAAAAAGAATAAAGAGGAGATACAACTTCTTCAAGCTATCTAACAATGTTCCTAAACCCTAAAAATGAATAATAAATTTAATCCTAGTCCTCGCTAAATTTTCAGTACAAAACCCTGCCTTTTATAGGCAAAAACCCAGAGGGAAGGGAGTGAGGAGATAAGGGGCAAGCCGCGGATCCGCGGCTTGGGCCACGGATCCGCAGCCTGGATGTGGCCAATTGGCCACATCCAGGTGGAGAAGTGGTTGGCGTGGATTTAGAATCTCTTTTGTCTTGCTGATTTCACTGTTGCAACTCCCAGATTTGACGAAACGATCTTTGATTTGTTGGCTTCAACCGCTTGATTCAGGAAGATTCATTTCAACCGCTTTTCAACCTCTCTGATTTGTCAAGATCTGCCCTGATTCCCTGATTTCGAATTTATTCTGAATTAAATGGGCTTTTGGGCTCGTTTCTCTGGCCTATCCTTTAACAATGGGCCTGCATTTTATAAAGAACAATAGGACTTATTAATATGATTTATTTAGATAACAAGTATGGAAATGTGACAATATATATATGCACTATATCTGACTGATCACACCCTCACACTTATCTTTTGCTCGCCCTCGAGCAAAATATCAAAACTAATCTTAATCAATTATTAGGCCACTTTCGCAGGTCTCTCGATTGCACTGAGCATGTGAAAAACACCTAGAGGGGGGTGAATAGGTGTAAATGCTAATCTAAGAAACTCAATGCAAACTAAGTGCGCTAAATGCGGAAGCTAATG
Source organism: Agave tequilana (assembly GCA_038442645.1). Lineage (NCBI taxonomy): Eukaryota > Viridiplantae > Streptophyta > Magnoliopsida > Asparagales > Asparagaceae > Agave > Agave tequilana. Next base: position 156,185 of record JAVJIF010006547.1, read on the forward strand.
CAAATGTTGCACAAACTAATACAATACAACAAGTGTAGCCGAATTCCCCTTGCGAGGCTCTGGACTAACTCCCCTTGATTCCCCTTGAAATGGGTTGAGGTGCTATGTGAAGCTCTTGTTGGATGAGTATAAGTTAGGCACACACACAAGCAATCCAAGCAATATGAAATACACACAATCAAGCCAGCATATAATAGATATGACAATAAGAAATGCAAGGCACAACACAAGCAATATATGATATGAATGAATCAATGCTCAACACAAGCAAGTATGATATGATGATGAGTATGATGCTTTGTACAATTATAAGAGAGAGAGTTAGAGAGACAATGGATCAAAACGCAAACACCAAGATTTGTTTCGAGGTTCGAGCACTTTGCTCTACATCCCCGCCTACACCACCGTGTAGGATTTCCACTATCTCAACTCCCACCGAGGGAACCTCTACCGAAGAGGATTTCTTACAACTCTAGGAGTACCAAACTCCTCTCTCAACAACAACCTCCTCACAACCGAGGGTTAGGCCCGTAGCCAATACAACAACCAATCCACACACCTCTACCGAAGAGGCTCACAACCAAACTCCACCTCTACCGAAGAGGGAGCAAACCAATACCACTCCGATCACCTCTACCGAAGAGGGATACAACAAATAAAGGAGGGTTTACAACAAGTGGTTCAAAAACCACAAACTCTCTTTTTCTTTCTTTTTCCACAAAAACAAAGATCCTAATAGTTTAGGATAGAAGATAGCTCAAGTGTGGAAAACTAGGTGTTTGGAAAACTAGCAACAAAGAAAATCACTTGGGAAAATCCTTCCAAAGATATAGAATGAAAACCAAGACAAATCTCCCAAAATATTCTTTTCTTTGATTTTTCTAAAAACCTAAAACAATAAAGATTGAAGAATTAAAGCCCCAAACACTTTTGAAAACTTGTTTTAAAACCTCTAGAAACCAGAAATTTTTCTCCTTAAAAAACTTAGCCAAAATCCCCAAAGAGAAGGGGTTTATATAGCCCCTATACAAAACTAGCCGTTAGGCTGATGTGGCAGTTCTGACAGCCACCGGTCGACCGGCCCGGTCGACCGCCAACGGTCAAAAAAATGACCGTTGGGCACAAGCGGTCGACCGGCCCGGTCGACCGAAAAATCCCGAGAGCAGAGCTCTCACCTCGGTCGACCGACCCGGTCGACCGGTTCTGTGCTTAACAGACGTGCACATCTGTGCACATCGGTCGACCGGATCGGTCGACCGGCCCTTTGGTGCGGTCGACTGGCACGGTCGACCGACCAGCCTGTCAGCCCAAAACCAGGTCAGAAATTTTGGGAAAAAATATTTTACAAAAATCTTTTATCATTTCTGAAAATTCCATAAAACTTGTTTTATCATTTTATGTTAAAACATAAACATGTGATAAAAATTTCAAGACAATATATCAACATATCAATTCATTTTTGTGTCTTGCAAATTTTATCAAAAACAAAAAACCGGTATTTTTATCAAACTTGATTTTTCCAAAACATGAATAGGGATATCAAAAATAAGTTTGTTTAGCAAGTTAAACCATGTATGTATAACTAGAATACATCTATTATACATATAAAACATGTAAACTTGTTTTGATCAACTATTCATAAAAACCAAATATCAAATCATAAAACGTGTGTTTTGTGCACTTGAGCATATCAACTAAACTAAGCTTTACAAATGGATCTAAAACTCTATCTAAACTAGGATACCTAAGTCTTCTTGACGATCTTCATCTTCAAGTAGACTTGCTCCAAAACTCCGTGATTCTCCAAGTGCAAAGGTATGATCTTTAAGCTTTGGTACCGGAATCATCATGAATAGCTTCTAATCATCTTGTTGAAGCTAATCACCAACTAATATCCTGTTAATGATCTGAAACTTAGAAACACAAGAATATTAGTAAACATAACTACATGAGTGTTGATCATCATCAAAACTAGAGTGGAAGGCCATTGGGCCAACAATCTCCCCCTTTTTGATGATGACAAAACTCATGGAGTTATATATGCATGGATTAAAGATAAGCTTCAAGGAAGCTCCCCTTTAACTCATGCATCACAATAAACATAATAGATATGCAATGAAAGCACATGATACTAAACAAAAGCATGCATCATATCTTATTATTTATCCCTATGCATGAATTTGGTATATGCAAAAACACAATCATGCATATATAAAAACAAAACTGCAAAAACACAATCATGCATATATAAAAACAAAACTCAAATTCTTCTCCCCCTTTTTGTCAATCATCAACAAAGGGGTAATCAAAACCATAAATAAAACGAGGGGTAAAAATCTTTCTCCCCCTTTTTGTCAATCAAAACAATGCAAACAATGTTCTCCCCCTTTTGTCTAAAACAAAAAACAAAATCAATAAGGGGTGACTACAAACATGATATCAATTAAAAATATGTCAATGAAGCATCTTGATACCAATAAACAAGAATCAATATATGTTATATGCTATATACATTCATGAAGAGGAAGACGCTAAGTTAGCTTCCCTACACATATGCATTACATGAAGAAGGGATGACAAGCCCAAATTCACATAACACATATTATGTAATGCATAAGAGGAGATGTGAAGCTCCCCCTACACACGTATATCATATAAAGAAGAGTTGTCAAACTCCTCAATTTATAATATACTCACCATGAATCTATATGTAAGAGAGATGTTAAGCTCTCCTTGCATATAGGAAATACAAATCAAAACTTTGAATATTTTCTTTAAACACATTTTGAGATACCATTGTAATTAAACATAAATCTTGAATTCCTAAAACATGAATCTTGATACTAAAACAAATTTTGAATTTCTTAAATATGATACCAATTGTAAGAATTGTTCATTTTAAAAACATATAAACAAGAAGATCAAATACAAAATCATCATATGTTTAAAATAACAACTTTTAATCATAAAGAGTGGGAGTACAAATACCAATTGAAATACAAAATCAAATTTTCTCCCCCTTTATGAAATACAAACTAAAGTCATGCATAGTCTTGATAACAATTTAAAAATAATCAATTTAAACAAAATTGAAACTCAAGCACTAGCATAAACACAAACATATATATGTATGAAAAATAGATACCAATAGAAATTGATATACTTGGAATTTAAAGCATACATACATACAAAACATATATGAGTATACAAGAAGATCAAAATGATACCAATTGAAAGAGTTCAATGATACTAATTGACATAACAATAAGTTCAAGTGTATACATCATATCATCTACCACCCAATCATAATTCAAGTTTTAAAGATTTTCAATTTAGGGCATACATGAACATGATCTCCCATCCTACCGCCCTTTGAAGGTAGGGGTTTTCAAAGATAGATTTGAAAATGTAGTTTTGTTTGAAAATCACTACCAAAATGAAGAACACCGCAACTAGTTAAATGGAAAACTTGTTAACTAGCACGAAATCCTTCAAGTAAGGAATAAAACAAAAATGAAATTCACATGATAATCATCACTCTAACCAATAAAGCATACCTCATGAGAAACAAAACATGAGCAATAGATATGAGTGTACAAATAATATGTGAAGATCATAAATATGAAAATTAGGCAATAAGCTCAATTATTCTTTAAAACACGAAATCATCAAAACTATCTAATCTTCAAGGCATATGTATGTCTAATACAAACTAACGTATACATACATATCCAAAACATAAAGAGTCCACAAGATATATGCATTAAGGCACGTGGCTCAAAAAGGATACTCATGTATAGTCAATAGTTTGGATAAGATGGACATATACATGAAGTTAATATTGACACATAAACATGAAAACATGTAAGGCTAAATTTTCATCAAGGCAATTTTCATTTCAAGGTATATGTATGATTTGTCAACACAAGAAGTATACATACATATCCCTTAAACACACTTTGAGTCCATAATAGATATTTGCATGAAAGGCAAATGACTCAAGGGGTATACGGGTCTGTTTGGTTGTCGTAACTGGCCGTAATTCGTAGTTGTAATTGGTAAAGTCTTTTACAATTGTAAATGAGTTATATGTATGTAAATTTTACGGTGTTTGGTTGGTAATATAAAATTGTAAAGTGGGAAAGTGTATTGTACTTTACGGTGTTTAGTTGTCGTAATGTATAAGTCGTAAGTGAAAAAGTTGACCACAAAATTAACTATTTGGTGATTTTAAAAGTTTTAATACTGCAAATAAATATTAAAAAAGTTAAATATTAAAAAAATTTATATTAATATAAAAAATATTACAAATTTGTATGACCACAAAATTAACTGTAACTAGGCTGTAAGTGAGTGGTAACTGGTTGCAAGTGAGTGTTAGTTGAGTTACGTAAGTCTTTTACGAATTACGGTCCAAACAAACGCCGTAGTTGTAACTGGGTAGTAAGTCATTTACGAATTACGGAGTTTTACGCGAAACAAACGGCCCCTACATGTATATCTTAAAGTTTGGCAATACAAACATATACATGAAGTGAAATATACAATCATAACGCAAATTCAAAAATGAGAATACAAGTTTAATATGTATGAATCATCAAAACTAGACTATACTAGCACATCTAATGGGTTCAAATAAGCATTCAATTCCAACTGTATATAGATTTATTTGTAGCCCACTCTATGTACAAGTATATAACTAGTCTTAATGAAAACTAACACTTAAACATATATTCAAAACATGAAGCATCAAAAACACGATAAAAGTCATCATGGAAAACTAAAACATGATTATTATGAGAATTCACATGTATTAGATTCATGATGTACATTATAGCTAAACAAACGGTGAGAACACTAAATGTGAATCAAATAAGCATGTGTGTCTCAAATACTATACATGTATGTCAGGATCTAATAAACATGGAATGAACATACTAATCCATAGACAATGAAACATGCTATAAAACATCAAAACATGCTATAAGCAATGAAACGGAAAGCATGTAAACAATAAATGGGAGTAAAGGATTGTTACCAAAACCGAAGAAGCAACTCTCCTTGTCTCCAAAACATGGTGGTCATCTCCACCAAATCTTCCCTTGAAAGTGATGCATCCATTTTGATTTCCATGAAGTCCGGAACGCATCCACTCCAAGGTGCTAACACTCTCACGTCATGTGAGAGCCCACACCTACATCAAAAACAATAGGAGGGGTGGTCTTTGGTACCCATATCTTCTTGGGTCCATGGGGGTTAGTACCTTCTCTAACCCAAACAAAATTCTTTGCTAAATTAGGAGTATGTAATCTATCATAACAAAATTTAGCAAGGTGGCCCTTACGTCCACAATGTGTACATGAGTACACATGAGCATACATGTGTTGATGGTGTCCGTGAGGAGCATGTGTATGCCATGGAGGGTGTGCATGCATAGAAGTTGGAACTTGTTTCTTTCGAACCAAGGTTTCCAATCGTGAGTGGTTCATGGCACATTGGCTCATAGTGGAGCCCAAACAATCCATTTTCTTCTTTAACAAATTTATATCATTTTCGAGCATAGAAGAAGTGGAACATGCAATGGGTGATTTAGGTGAAACTACCCTAGCATGGCAAACATGAGAATCAATCTTATTTTGCAAAACAATATTTTTCTCTAAGCAAACATTTAAATCATTGGAAATAGAAATGATTTTGTTTTTCAAAACAACATTCTCTTTTAAAACAAAATCAACTCTAGAAGACAAGTTTTCATTTTTCTTTAAAATAGCATGGCAATTATTTTTAGACTTTAAAAATTCATTTTCTTTAAGTGAAAGTTCCAATTGAGATCTCAATGAATCCCTTTCATTATAGACCTCAACCTTCTCTTGTAAAACATTGTCAAGTCTAGCATGCAAACACTTATTTTCTTTTTCAATTTCTAGACTTTTCTTTTTCAAAATCTTATATTTTTCAATTAACTTTTCACATACTATTGAAAGTTCTTCATTTAGAGCATGGGGATCAACAATATCATTACTAGAAGAACTAGCATCATCATCACTATCTAAGTGGGGTTCCGAATGTACCTCAAGGGAGTCATTCCCTTGGACCATATAGCATTGTTGTGGCTCGGATTCTCCACTAGATTCCTCTTCTTGAATTTGAACTTGAAGCTCCGAGGTGGTGGTGGTTGTCAATTTGTTCCACACTGCAAAGGCGGAATCAAAGTTAGAAACACGTAAAAGATAATCTTTAGATAAAGTGCTTCTAATGGCCTCTAGGGCTTGTGCATTGGCCCCTATATGATTACCATCACCAAGATAACATCTCTTGGTGGCGGCAAGGAAGACATGCAAACCTAGGGTCTTTAGGTACATGGACATCCTATACTTCCAAACATCAATGTTGGAAGGGTCAAAGCTAGGAGGGGTCATGAAGTCCATGGTAAACTATATATGAATGTGCAAATGAGATTAGCAAGCAAATGGATCACTCCTAGGATGTTAAGCCTAAGTATCAGGAGCACTAGCTCTGATACCAATTGAAAAACACCTAGAGGGGGGGTGAATAGGTGTAAATGCTAATCTAAGAAACTCAATGCAAACTAAGTGCGCTAAATGCGGAAGCTAATGCAAATGTTGCACAAACTAATACAATACAACAAGTGTAGCCGAATTCCCCTTGCGAGGCTCTGGACTAACTCCCCTTGATTCCCCTTGAAATGGGTTGAGGTGCTATGTGAAGCTCTTGTTGGATGAGTATAAGTTAGGCACACACACACACAAGCAATCCAAGCAATATGAAATACACACAATCAAGCCAAGCATATAATAGATATGACAATAAGAAATGCAAGGCACAACACAAGCAATATATGATATGAATGAATCAATGCTCAACACAAGCAAGTATGATATGATGATGAGTATGATGCTTTGCACAATTATAAGAGAGAGAGTTAGAGAGACAATGGATCAAAACGCAAACACCAAGATTTGTTTCGAGGTTCGAGCACCTTGCTCTACATCCCCGCCTACACCACCGTGTAGGATTTCCACTATCTCAACTCCCACCGAGGGAACCTCTACCGAAGAGGATTTCTTACAACTCTAGGAGTACCAAACTCCTCTCTCAACAACAACCTCCTCACAACCGAGGGGTTAGGCCCGTAGCCAATACAACAACCAATCCACACACCTCTACCGAAGAGGCTCACAACCAAACTCCACCTCTACCGAAGAGGGAGCAAACCAATACCACTCCGATCACCTCTACCGAAGAGGGATACAACAAATAAAGGAGGGTTTACAACAAGTGGTTCAAAAACCACAAACTCTCTTTTTCTTTCTTTTTTCACAAAAACAAAGATCCTAATAGTTTAGGATAGAAGATAGCTCAAGTGTGGAAAACTAGCAACAAAGAAAATCACTTGGGAAAATCCTTTCAAAAGATATAGAATGAAAACCAAGACAAATCTCCCAAAATATTCTTTTCTTTGATTTTTCTAAAAACCTAAAACAATAAAGATTGAAGAATTAAAGCCCCAAACACTTTTGAAAACTTGTTTTAAAACCTCTAGAAACCAGAAAATTTTCTCCTTAAAAAACTTAGCCAAAATCCCCAAAGAGAAGGGGTTTATATAGTCCCTATACAAAACTAGCCGTTAGGCTGATGTGGCAGTTCTGACAGCCACCGGTCGACCGGCCCGGTCGACCGCCAACGGTCAAAAAAATGACCGTTGGGCACAAGCGGTCGACCGGCCCGGTCGACCGAAAAATCCCGAGAGCAGAGCTCTCACCTCGGTCGACCGACCCGGTCGACCGGTTCTGTGCTTAACAGACGTGCACATCTGTGCACATCGGTCGACCGGATCGGTCGACCGGCCCTTTGGTGCGGTCGACCGGCACGGTCGACCGACCAGCCTGTCAGCCCAAAAACCAGGTCAGAAATTTTGGGAAAAAATATTTTACAAAAATCTTTTATCATTTCTGAAAATTCCATAAAACTTGTTTTATCATTTTATGTTAAACATAAACATGTGATAAAAATTTCAAGACAATATATCAACATATCAATTCATTTTTGTGTCTTGCAAATTTTATCAAAAACAAAAACTGGTATTTTTATCAAACTTGATTTTTCCAAAACATGAATAGGGATATCAAAAATAAGTTTGTTTAGCAAGTTAAACCATGTATGTATAACTAGAATACATCTATTATACATATAAAACATGTAAACTTGTTTTGATCAACTATTCATAAAAACCAAATATCAAATCATAAAACGTGTGTTTTGTGCACTTGAGCATATCAACTAAACTAAGCTTTACAAATGGATCTAAAACTCTATCTAAACTAGGATACCTAAGTCTTCTTGACGATCTTCATCTTCAAGTAGACTTGCTCCAAAACTCCGTGATTCTCCAAGTACAAAGGTATGATCTTTAAGCTTTGGCACCGGAATCATCATGAATAGCTTCTAATCATCTTGTTGAAGCTAATCACCAACTAATATCCTGTTAATGATCTAAAACTTAGAAACACAAGAATATTAGTAAACATAACTACATGAGTGTTGATCATCATCAAAACTAGAGTGGAAGGCCATTGGGCCAACAGCATGTGCAATAAGCCGTTAAACCTCTAGGTTACCCCTAGAGGACGAGTTTTATCTTGTGAGGGTTTTCAGTGGATTGCACCCACAAAATCCATAAAGAAATAGAAAAAAGTTACTGTTTTTGAAAAGCATTTTGAAAAGAGAAAATATTTAAAGTATATTTGTAAGAGTTTAAGTAATCTATAAGTTATAAGAATATCAAATTTTTTCATTCCTCAACTTAGTCTCCATTCAAAAACATGTCATCAATCAAAATACGGAGTCAAATTGTCTTTCTCATCTAGTTTATTACTTTACCCTGAGTCATATGCACCATCGTGACTGTGAAGTTTGACTAAGAGTTTTTTAACATTAACTCCTATGCCTTACTTATATTTATTTTTGGTGGTATTTATTTCTCAATTCTATTAGGCTTTCTAATCTGCCCATGTAACGAGACTTTAGTCAATGACACCCAAACTGGACAGTTTTAGGGCACCAGGTGAGAAAACACCCCTAAGGACTTAAAAACTCGAGCAGACAAGGCCACGAAATTAAGGTTTTTATTTATAAAATGTACCCCTTTTAGGCGTGAATACTTATGCTTCATGAGGCATGGATACCCAGCTTAATCAGAGGATTTATATATATATATTTTCAAACTTATCTAATTATCTTTTGCATAAATAACAAGGTTTGCTTAGGCCAAAGCACCTAGCTAATCAATAATTAGATTTGTTTATTTTTTTATATAGTTTTTTTCTTTTTTTATAAGGCATAAGAGTCTTTGTTTTTGAACCCTAAGTGTGTAAGTATATAAAGTGTGCATATTTCATCAAGGTAAAGATCAAGACTAAATTACTTTCACAAATTTTCTTCCTAACCCTAAAAATCAAACAAGTCATCTTATTTTGACCAAGTGTAAGAAATCCTAATTATGATTTTCCTATTCCTTAAAATTGACTTAATCTCTTACAAAAAATATATCAAAATATTGTTCTTTCCTTTCAAATTTTTTTTTATATATATTTCTCCTTTTTTTTATAGTTATATTAGTCATGTTAGAACCCTCCCCCACACTTATCTCATGCATTGTCCACAATGTATGAAAGAAATGTATAGATGCATGAAGAGAAATGTAAAAGAGGGGCAAATATTATACAAAAATATGTACAGCATCAAGTTTCTTCCACACCTAGATCTTTTTCGGTCTCATCCCTCTAGCTCTCTTCTCATCATTCCAATGGGTCCTCTTTAAAGGGCACAGTGGGGAGGCCAATTTTTTTGTCATTTTAGCTTTCTTCCTCTCCAGTCTTACCTTCTTTAGGTGTTTCTTCCTCATATAACTACATTCATTATTCAAAATTGATCTCCACCACACTTCTCAGTTGGAACTTCTTCATTATGAATGCCTAAGAATTCTAACTCAGTTCCATATATCTCTTCAAAGCTTAGGTCAACACTTTCCCCTGGAGATGTGTAATTAACCAAAATATCCCTAGTTGGTTCATCCAAACACATGAGTTTTTCTTCGAAGAGGTTTTCAAAGAGTATGTCAATCGGAGGTTCTTGAATTATATTCTCATGCGATAGATTATTGGTTGGCTCATCGAAAGTGAAGATATTCAAATCAAATTTCCCTTTTTTAAAGGGTACTCTGACATTAGAATCTCCGACATATGTCTTCTCATGAAGATAATCGCATTTTCTTAAATAATTCATTAAGAAACAGCGACTCATTCTCTATACCTTCACTCTCTTCATCACAATTATTTTCAACAAAGTTTACCTCAAATGTTTGGTCTCTTATCTTACGAGGTTGTTTTTCTAGGTTGAAGACATTAACTTCTCTAGTCATGTCCCCAAAGGTTAATCTCATAAACCCATTCCTACAATTGATGATGGCATTAGCAGTAGTAAGGAATGGGTGCCCTAGGATAACAGGAGTTTGAGCTCTAGGATTGGACACAGGTTGTGTCTCAAGAACTATGAAATCAACTGGGTAGATAAACTCCCTGACTTGGATAAGAACATCATTAATTTTTTCCTTTGAAACTTTCACAGAACGGTCAGCCAGTTGGATAGTGACTCGAGTTGGACTAAGATTGCCCAACCCGAGTTGTTGATAAACTGAGAATGGAAGCAGGTTGATACTTGCTCCCAAATCAAGAAGTGCATGACTAATCTCAGCTTGTCCTATAGTGCAGGCAATGGTGGGACAACCCAGATCCTTGTACTTGACAGGGATCGGACCTGATAGTAGCTCACTAATGTTAGTGGCTAAGAAGACTTTCTTGGGTACATTAGTCTTTCTCTTCTTGGTGCACATGTCCTTAAGAAATTTTGCATAGGATGGGACTTGTTGGATGGCATCAAGAAGTGACACATTTATCTTAACTTAATTAAATATCTCAATTATCTTATCCATGTGTGGATTTTTCTTGTTGTTCTTTAGCCTATTAGGAAATGGTGCTATAGGCTTGTACACCTGACTGGTTGACTTATCTGTTTCAGATTCGTCAGATTTGGAAGGCTTGGGATTAGATGAGGTGGATGCTGGAGTGTGATTGTGCGGACTGAGATTGGGTGGTGTTGATACTTGGTTATCAACTTTCTTTCCCGACCTCAATGTATGAACAACATTACATTGATTCAATGATTGATCCTCAACTAAATGAGCTTGTTGTGAATTCCTAGGATTCATAATTGGTTGACTGGGCAAGGAACCTTTTTGCCTCTCATGTTGTGGATTGGCTAAGTGGTTCATTTGACCCTCTAACCTCTGTATTGTTTGCATGAGAGAATCTTGGTTCTTCATGTACCTTTCCATATTTCTCTCAAAGTCAGTCATCCTCCTTTCAAGCTGAGGATTCTGAAAAGAAGGTTGTGGAGCTTGGTTGGGAAAATTTTATTGATAATGTGAAAAATTGTTGGGAGAATTGTGAGGGTGATTTGGAAAGTTGGGTTGATGATTGGAAGAATTATTGGAATGATGGAAGTGGCTTGCATGGTTTGACCATGGGTGGTCATTATTTTGTTGGCTCCATGAGAAATTTGGGTGATTTCTCCAGCCAGGATTGTATGTTGGAGCGTAAGGATCATTGTTCGGCCTTGAAAAGGCCGCATTCATCGGTTCAGAAAGTAGTTATTGAGCTTGAAATGCAAGACACTACTCAAACACATGATTCATGGCCTGACAGTAAGTACAACCCAGAGTTGGAAATTGGTTCGGGCTGACTTGATTGACTGAACTTGGTTCCTTAGTTTCTAAAACTTCCAGTCTTCTCGCTAGGTTAGCTAACTTAGCCTCGTTAGCTATGGATGATTCAATTGAATAGAGACCTCCTTTTGAAGAGATAGAGTTTGAATTCCTAGAGCTTTCACTAGTAGGTTCCCATTGGATGGTCTTTTTTTCAGCTAAATCTCATATAAATCCCATCCTTCATGCTCATCCTTCTGCAAGAATCCCCTTGGCACATACTTTCTAAGAGGGTCTTAGTTGAGCAGTCTAAACTGTCATAAAGAATTTGGCATTGTCACCATTTCTCTATTCCATGATGAGGACATTGGACAAGGAGGTCTTTGAAGCGTTCAAAGTACCTCCAAAATGGTTCACTAGGTCTTGTTTGAACTGCATGATGTTTTTTCTAACGAGAGCGGTCTTGTGAATTGGATAAAATTTCTTCAAGAAGACCTTGATAAAACCATCCCAAGATGTGATAGAGCCGACCGCTAAGCTGTAGAGCCATTTCTTGGCAAAGTCCTTAAGAGCAAATGGGACAAATCTCAACCTAATAGCATCATCTGTAAGGTGTGGGATTTTCATCATTAAGCATGCTTCCTCAAATTCTCTTATGAAGAAATAAGTATCTTCGGACTCTAAGCCATGGAACTTAAGAAGTGTGTTGATGAACTATGGCTTAAGCTCAAAGTTGTGTTCACCAACTGATGGAAGTTGAATGCAGGATGGAAGTGAGGTTCTAATGGGATAGAACCTATCCTGCAAAGATGTTGGTTGAGCCATAACTGGATCTGGTCTTGGTTCAAACTTGGTGGTGATGTGTTTCTAGTCAACCTAGATGAGTTAGGGTCTCTTGACCACACTTGCATACACAAACACAATCACAATCACAAACAAGTTTACCAACAGTCAACAAGAGTAATCAACCAAGCCTAGTCTAAGGTAACCTCGACCTAGGCAACTCTTAACTGGTTGATTGTCCACAGGAGGTATAATGTAAACTTTGACCACAAGCTAATCAGCCAGGTCAGGGTAAGATTGGTGGGAGGTTATCCGTCAAAGACGTTCCTTAATTAAGTAACCACCAACCTTCGGGCTTTCGGCCCTTAATCCCCTTCCTAGACACTGATTTGACAGGAGTCAAATTCTAACACCTTCCCCCATAGGATAATCTCCTAGTGAGTTCGAGATGTCCCTAAGGCTAACGTCTATCAGATTTTACTTAGGCTTAGGTTGTGCGTGCTTGGAGATGGTTTGTGGGTTAAGGAAGGGTAATGACTTCCCCACCTTATCTTGATTTGGGTTTTGCCCTTAGAGTTAATTGTGCGAAGTGTGCAAGATATAGAAAAGTAGCATTCAAAAGCAAATATCATCCAAGAATGTTTCCTAAACTATATGCTATGCATACATACCTTGTCTCCAGCTCTCTTCAACAGTAATTGTAAAATAAATGTAATTAGACAAATGCCTAGAATGTAAGTCTAAACGTTTTTTTTAAGCAATTAACAATCACTCAAATTACTGTTGGATTAAAACAGGGATGGTGGATAGCAGATATAGCAAGAATATAACGCATAAAAACTTAATTTTTGCAAGCATTATGTCCTGCAAAAAAGAGTTTTTAGTAGTCCAACAAAAATTTCAACTTTTGCAACGCAATTTCTTGAAATTCTGTTTCCTACTTTCGAGAGTAGGGCACAGAATAGCAAGTCTTCTCCTACAAAGCTTGAATGCTAGATCTGAATCTTGATGTCCCTAAAATAAGACACCAAACTTGTTAAAAAATAATTACACCATTCCCTCCTCGGCAACGGCGCCAAAAATTGGTTATAAAATGAAAGAGTTAAGAAATTATCGTGTAGCTTGTGGCTAATGGGTCGTGTCCACAAGGAGAAATGCAATAAAAGCTTTTTAGTGTTTTGTTTAGAAAGCTAAGAATGGTGCTAGTTTTTTTAATTGAAAAGAGAATGGTGAGAAGGGAAATGATTAAAAGAGAAATTGGAACTTTGGAGAAGGCTTTGGAGAAGGTGATTTAAAAAAGCTTTGAAAATTGTTTGGTTGTCTTAAATATAAGAAGGAGAAGATCTGGGCTCACTAATTTTATTTACTTCACTATTTATCTCAAGAATATTTTGAGTGCATCACTTTTATAATAGGCAAAAGAGCTTAATTTCTTTTAGTGTTCAATTAAAACAAATGAGATGATTTCGGATCAAATCTTGAGATCTTTCTTAACACAACATTAAAAATAGAATGTTAAACCATCAAGCGCGAGGAAGCAAGTATGAAATAAAAATGATTTAACAATAGTTGTGTCTTGAAAATCTAAGTTTTAAAAGAAGAGCATCATCATGAGCTTTCAAGAATAAAATTTAACTTTAGGCATTATGATTCAAGCGAGTTCTTCCATCAAATTCAATCGAGAGAGAGGAGATAGAAAACATCAATTAGTGAGCCCAGAAAACGATTTAGCTACTCATTATGAAATGAAAACAAAAAAAAAATTGACAATTAAACACAAACATACCGAATTCAAGTTGAGTTGGAATGGCAAATAGAAGCTCCTTTGATTGTCACTTCAAAGACGAATTACACATTCAATTCCACTCTTCTCTCTTTTCTGGTCTAAACTAAAAAAAGAATAAAGAGGAGATATAACTTTTCTAAGCTATCTAACAATGTTTCTAAACCCTAAAAATGAACAATAAATTTAATCCTAATCCTCGCTAAATTTCAGTACAAAACCCTGCCTTTTATAGGCAAAAACCCAGAGGGAAGGGAGTGAGGAAATAAGGGGAGCAAACGCTCCCCTTATCTCCACCAACAAGCCGCGGATCCATGGCCTGGATGTGGCCAATTGGCCACATCCAGGTGGAGAAGTGGTTGGCGTGGATTTGGAATCTCTTTTGTCTTGCTGGTTTCACTGTTGCAACTCCCAGATTTGATGAAACGATCTTTGATTTGTTGGTTTCAACCGCTTGATTCAGGAAGATTCATTTCAACCGATTTTTAACCTCTCTGATTTGCCAAGATCTGCCCTGATTCCCTGATTTCGAATATATTCTAAATTAAATGGGCTTTTGGGCTCGTTTCTCTGGCCTATCCTTTAGCAATGGGCCTGCATTTTATAAAGAACAATAGGACTTATTAAGATGATTTATTTAGATAATAAGCATGGAAATGTGACAATATATATGCACTATATGTGACTGATCACATTCAAAGCCACTTGGGATTCGGAAAGTGGATCTGAAGATGAAGTTGACACGGCTAACATGTGTTTCATGGCAAACACACCTGAGGTAACTCCTGAACCATCTTATGATGATACTGAAATAAGCAAAGAAGAGTTATTACAAGTTTTCGTTGAACTTTTAGAAAATTATGATTCTAAGAAGAAAGAATGTTTAAAATTGAAAAAGGAAAATGAAATGCTTAACAATCATATTCCTATTATTACAAAATAAAAAAATGAATTATCTTCCACTATTATTTCAACACAAAGAGATTTTGATGCATATAGGGTTTCATGCAAAGCTAAATATCCTAAAATTGATGAAAATGAGTTTTCTATGTTAAAAACTAAAATAAGTGATTTGGGAAATGTTTTAAAAGAATGTGCTTTTAATAATACTAAACTAAAAGAAATGTTTTCAAAGAAACACATGCTCACTTCACATGTTCAACTTAATAAACCGTCACATGCTAAAACTCCACATGTTTATCATACCAACACATCACATGTCAATTCTACTAAAATACCACATGTTCACAAATCACATTTTCATAAACCACATAGTTATTATGCTTTTAAATATGAGAAAATTTATAAATGTACTTATTGTGGCCGAAATGGTCATTTAGCCAAATTTTGTTATGATCATATAAATAGTATGAATAATCATGTTTGGGTTCAAAACACTAACGTTTTAGGACCCAAGAAAATGTGAGTACCAAAATCAACCATTCAATCATTTGATATAGGTACACACCAAGACTCAAAGGCATAGAGAGCGATGGTACCTTGATAGTGGTTACTCACGGCATCTGACATGGGACATCAATAATTTTGCAACCCTATCAAGGTATGTTGAAGGTGGCACCGTCACCTTCGGAGGTGACTCCAAGGGCACCATCATCGGTATAGGTAACATCAAGATTGGAACATCTCCTTTAATTGAAAATGTAGTTCTTGTGGATGGGCTTAAACATAACTTACTTAGTATTAGTCAACTATGTGATCGTGGTTCCAAAGTTGTCTTTGATAATTCTTCTTGCAATATTTATGATTGTGTAACCAATGAATGCATTCTCACTGGATTTCGTGAAAAAAATGTCTACATTATTGATTTGCTTAACTTGGATTGCACTACAAAATATTTAAATGCTTTTGATGAGATTTCATGGTTATGGCATAGAAGTCTAGGCCATGATTCTTTTGATCATCTCTCTAGAATCAATTCTAAGGAATTAGTGAAGGGTATTCCTCATTTGAAGTTTGAGAAGGACCGTATTTGTGATGCGTGCCAACTTGGAAAACAAATCAAGTCCTCCTTCAAACCAATAAAGGATATCATGACATCTAGGCCATTAGAATTGATTCACATGGATCTATTTGAACCAACTAAAACTAAAAGTTTAAATGGTAATCGATATGTATTTGTTTTAGTCGATGATTTCTCTCGTTTCACATAGATTTTCTTTTTGGAGCATAAAGATCAAACTTTTTCGCATTTCAAGATTTTTTGAAAAAGGGCTGAAAAAGAAAAAGGTCTTTGGATTTTACGCATAAGAAGTGATAGAGGTGGTGAGTTTGTCAGCCAACTCTTTATGACTTATTGCGATGAAAATGAAATTAAGTATGAAATGCCATGTCCTAGAACTCCACAACAAAATGGAGGTCGTTGAACGGAAGAATAGAACTCTTCAGGAAATGGCTAGGACCATGATAAGTGAATACGGGCTCCCTCAATATTTATGGGCCGAGGCCGTAAACACCGCATGTTATATATCGAACCGAATTTACCTTTGTAAAAATACTTCCAAAAGTTCCTTTGAAATGTATCATTTGAGAAAACTAAATGTTTCGTATCTTAAAGTTTTTGGATGCAAATATTTTATTTTGAACACCAAAGATAATTTGGGAAATTTGATGCTAAGGCTTTTGAAGCAATTTTTATTGGCTATTCTAGCACTAGCAAAGCATATAGAGTATTCAATAAATCTTCTCTTACAATTGAAGAATCTATGCATGTTAAGCTTGAAGAGTCTAATGTATTTGTTAAGAATGTTGTAGAGATTAATTCTTTAGGTGAAGACATGGAGAAAATATCCTTGATGGACTCATCCATCCAAGAAGACAAGTAAGAACCAAATGGTGATATTCAAAAGGATGAAGAAGAAGTTCAAAAGGATGAAGTGGAATCATCACAACCACTTCCTAAAGATTGGAGATACGCTACAAATCATCCCAAAGATCTCATCATAGGTGATGTATCAAAGGGGGTAACCACTCGCTCCAAACTCCATGATTTGTGTGGGTATTATGCATTCATATCTCATTTAGAACCCAAAAACATCATCGAAGCCGAGAGTGACTCATATTGGTTGCTTGTTATGCAAGAAGAGCTCAATCAATTTGAGCGCAACCAAGTTTGGCATCTTGTTCCTAGACCCCATGATAGACCAATTATTGGTACTAAGTAGATTTTTAAGAACAAGTTGGATGAGTCAGGAAATGCTGTTAGGAATAAAGTTAGGTTAGTGGCCCAAGGTTAAACCTAAGTTGAAGGAATCGACTTTGAGGAGACCTTTACACCCGTAGCACGGTTAGAAGCCATACGGATCACACTAGCTTATGCATCCTATAAAAATTTTAAACTTTTCCAAATGGATGTAAAAAGTGCATTTTTAAATGGTGTTATTGAAGAGGAAGTATATGTTTAACAACCCCCCAGTTTTGTTGATCATATACATCCAGATTTTGTTATCAAACTAGATAAGGCATTGTATAGTTTAAAACAAGCTCCAAGAGCTTGGTATGAAAGGCTTTCTTCTTTTCTTTTATCAAATGATTTTGTTAAGGACAAAGTAGACACCACTTTATTTACTAAACATATTGGCAGTGATATTCTTATTGTACAAATCTATGTTGATGATATCATCTTTGGTTCTACTAATGAATCTCTTTGCGTGGAGTTTGAATCTTGTATGCAGCATGAATTTAAAATGTCTATGATGGGTGAATTGAACTATTTTCTTGGACTCCAAATCAAGCAAAGGAGTGATGGGATCTTCATAAGTCAAGTCAAGTACACTAAGAAACTCATCAAGAAATTTGGACTTGAAGGCTCAAAAACTTGCAACACTCCCATGGCTACCACTACCAAGCTTGACAAGGATGACCAAGGCAAGAGTATAGACATAAAATTATATAGAAGTATGATTGGTAGTTTGTTGTATTTAACGGCCAGTAGGCCGGATATTATGTTTAGTGACTGTCTTTGTACTAGATTCCAATCTTGCCGTAAAGAATCTCACTTGATTGTGGTAAAACGCATTATTCGATATCTTAAGGGCACTATTGGAATGGGTCTATGGTATCCGAAGACCGGACAATTCTCAATGACGAGTTTTTCGGATGCCGACTATGCGAATTGTAGAGTGGATGGGAAGAGTACTAGTGGAACATGTCAATTTCTCGGTAATTATCTTATTTCATGGTCTTTCAAGAAACAAAATTCAGTAGCCCTCTCAACCGCCGAGGCGGAGTATATTGCGGCGGGGGCATGTTGTGATCAAGTCCTTTGGATGAAACATACTCTCCTTAACTATGATTTGCATTATGACCATATTAAAATATTTTGTGATAATACTAGTATAATTCATATGACTAAAAATGCAAATCAACATAGTAAGATAAAGCACATTGACATTCGATATCACTTTCTTAGAGATCATTATAAGAAAGGTGATATTAAAATTGATATGTTTCCACCGATTTTCAACTTGCCGATATTTTCACTAAACCATTAGATTATAATAGATTTTTCTTTATTTGTGGTGAATTAAATGTTTGTGTTATGGATTCATAAAATTTTTGCAAACTCTTTTCAACTATTATTTTTCAATCTTGTTTTTGACCATTTTTGATGCATGACAAAAAGGGGGAGAAAGAGTTATTGTTGAGTTATTGTTATTGTTTCTCATGTCATTTTCTTTCTCATGCAAACTTTGCAACATTTATATTCTTGATATATATATATTATATATATATATATATATATATATATATATATATATATATATATATATATATATATATATATATATATATATATACATAGAGAGAGAGAGAGAGAGAGAGAGAGAGAGCATGATTTAAGGGTTAGCTTCCAAGCTCCTTTTCCCATTTTTTTTGTTAAATAACTCATATGTTTTGTCATCATCAAAAAGGGGGAGATTGTTGGCCAAGGGTACAATAACTCGGTTTTAGAGTTTTGATGATTACAAAACATATATAGTTATTTGTACTAATCTTGTTTAAGTGTTTAAGATTGTTTCAGGGTTCTTAAGATTCAAGATGTTTTCTTCCCTAAAGTAAGGTGGTGCTGACTCAATACGGGATCAAGAATTCAAGTTATTCAACGATGCATTTGGATAAGCCCTAATTGAAGATCTTGTAATCTCCTAGAACCATTGTAAGAATTAATATGTTAAAGAGTTAGGATATGATAGTTATGCTCAAGAAAACACACACACAAAAATACACTTTTCAATAGACAAGTTTTTTTTTTGGCTATGTTAGTTGTGGTGCATGTTTGATTAATATATATGTTCATAATTTTTCAAATTTTTATATTCAGTTTAAAACATGTATCTCATCTCCTATAGTATGCTACATAACCTGCAAACCTTTTAAAAATATTTCAAAAATACTTCAAAAATACTTCAAAAATCTGTTTTTAACCTTCTTCAGGCCTTTACGGTCGACCAGACCTGTCGACCGATTCTGTTTCAGGCTAGAACGATCGACCGTCCGGTCGACCGGGCCTTTGATTTTGGGCGTGCACGTCTGTACACATCTGCCGGTTGACCAACTGCATGACCCTTACTCTCGGGTTTTGCCGGTCGACCGGGCCGGTCGACTGGGCCGGTCGACTGACAGTCATTATTCTGTTTTAAAAATAGCCGGCGGTCGACCGGGCGGTCGACCGGAGACAACGGCTCTTTGCCAAATGGCATGCCGGTCGACCGGCCAGTCGACCGACATTTGTCCAGATTGCCCCAATGGCTATATTTTGGATCTGTTTTATTTTCTAGTGTTTCCAATGACTATTCTTGCTTCCTAGTGGCTAAACACACCCCTAATGACCTAGTATCAATTATGAATGGTATTTATCCATTCCCTATAAATAGAGGTCATTGGTCTTTGATTTTTCATAAGAAAAATTCCCAAGTTTCAAGTGTTTTCAAGAGAAGAAGTGTTTCATTGCTTTTCATTTTCAAAGCCCTTTTAATTGCAAAAGTTTTTAAGTTGGTTTTCAAGTCTCCTTAGTTTTTACTACTGAAATTTTCTCTCACTTTACTTCTTGAGCCAAAAATTATATTCCACTCTATAAGAGGTTGTAAAAGGGAGTTTGTGGTCTTTTGATCACCAAGTGATTATCGTACTTGTGGCTACACTACCTCTGGACTACAGGAGTGTGATTGAGAAGTTGGGTACTCCCGAGTGATTGTAATCCTTTGTGGAAATTATAGTGGATCGAAAATCCTTCTGGGTGAAGGTGGGGACGTAGAGCTGGGTGCTTGAACCTCGAAACAAATATCTGTGTTTGCGATTGTTTTTCTTTTGTCTTTCTCTTTCTATTCATTCATTCTTATATTATCGATCTATACTCTTACAATAAGATTGCATTGCGCACCTCAAACTCTTATTTAGAGAAATCACGAGGAAGAGGTTCAGAGCCCGTTACGGGGTATACAACTTCTAATCTTGCTTTGAGTGATCATTGCATCATCTCATTTTTAATTTGTGCATTATTTGGATATTGATTAGCACTACACCTATTCACCCCCCCTCTAGGTGTAATTTCACGGTGGTAGTCTGATTGGGCCAAGCATTGCATCTTGCAGGAACCCACCAGTGACCTCTCTAATACGACCCAGTAAAAGAATGATTGAGTGAATGATCTTATTTAAAAAATTATCCCCATCTAATTTTCAATTTTTAAAAATAATTACTGAGTCATTTTCTTCAATATCCTTGTCCAACAATGAAGTGTGATTTTGGGAGATGATTGATTTGGACTCAAATAGAATAGGAACAAAAGCCGATAGGACTTGGGAATTTGACTCAGATCACGTCAAGATTCAAAAGGAGGAGTCGAAATTGGTTCAAAAATGGGGTCCATACTAAAGAATTGATGTTCACACACTTTCCCCATCAATGAAGCGTGATCATAAGATATTGGTGATTCAATTTAACGTTGTATTGGGACAAGATTCAATGTTGACTCCGAAATAGAGAAAAAAATCTGGTAAAGATACCAGAGTCATTATTGAATCAAAAAGTGAAATGGAATTACCAACTTGAGGTTCAGGATCACTTTCAAGCTCAAGTTCAATTTCGAAAAAAAGATAACTTGACAAAATGTCAAGATGGCTCTCAAAATTTTGGGCAAGTTTAAATGGATGTAATGAAATTGAATCTTGATTTTCGTCCATGGAAAGAATGTGAATGGGTGAAATGATCGATTCAAGTTCAAAAATTATAGGAATCAAAATAGGCTCAAGAACGTTACTTAATTTAGGTAAAACTATAAGAGTCGATATTGATTCAAGGATTGGACTCGGATCACTAATTGAAGCTCAGGTTCACATTCATCTTCAAATTCAATTTCAGGAATTGGATAACTTGTCAAACTATCAAGAATTTGATGTTGATCAAGTTCAGGTTGGTATGATAAAATTGAAGCTGGATTTCTAAAATGACATGATTCTTGAGTCATATGAACATCTGATGGATATGGGAACTCAATCATATTTGCATTATTCACTCAATTTCTTGCACGAATTCCATAGCTTTTTTCCACAATGATTTTTCTTTGAGTGATTCTCGAAAAGAACTATATGAATTTTGAAAATTTTGTGGACATGAGAGGCCATAAAGTTTTCAAATTACTTTTGGACCTCTATCGCTTCATCCAAAGTTTTTTGCCGCGATGATTTTTTTCAATTGGTGGTTCAGGAAAAGGAGGATATGAAGTAGAATTGAGGAATGAATACTGTGAAAATGTGGACAAGATGGTTGGAAATTTGACTCGGGAAGGTGAATCCCCATTGACTCTGTGAAGAGTTGAAATTATTTTGAGAATTATGGTCATAAGATTGGGGGTATGGGTCATATTGAGTCGAATAATCCCAATCAGGCCTATATGATTGGTTCATGCTGTCCATATCCGGGTTGAAGTTGTTCGAATCAAATGAGGTCGGGGTGAAATATTGATTCGTATTAGGATTGAAAAATTTGTTGTTGTTGAAATCCATATCACAATTTACAAGAAAGAGAAACAAACAAACAAACAAACAAATAAAGAAAGAGGAAAAGAAAACAAGTTTATGTTAGGATTGACTTAGACCTAGACGGCTCTTAACTGGTTAGACTGTCCATAGGGGGTACATCATCGGAATCTGACCACGAGTTAATGGCCAGGTAGGGGCAAGATCAGTGGGAGATATCCGTGATACCGGAGCAATGGGCCTAATTATGCCAAACTACTGTTCTTCGAGGTTTCACCTCTCAATCCCCAATCTTCGACACCGATTTGACAAGAGTCAACTTCTAACAATTTCCCCTTAGGTCTGTCTCCTAAATGAGTCTGAGATGTCCCTAGGGGCCAACGTCTAGCAATTTTTATTTTGACTTGGGTCATGTGAGTGGGGAGGTAATTTTGAGCTAAGGGAGGGTAATGACTTCCCCACCTTATGTTGCATTGGGTTTTGACCTTAAGTTCAATTCGTGCAAGTGTGCAATATAAATAAGAATGAACACACAAAGAGAGTAAATCACTCACATGTTTGTCCTAACTATATGCAATACAATGTGTACACCTCTATTAAGATCACAACAACACAGAATAAAATATAGTATATTGGAATGGAATTTGACATGTGCCTAGATGCAAATGTCTAAACCATTTTAAAACATCTAATTACCGTATTTAGTTCATAAAATTATTACAGTGCACAGGTAATTTAAATAACCACTAGCAGTAGAATATAAGAATATACAAGAATTTACCCAACCACACAAAAGCAAGTGTGGACTTCTGCAATGTTAAAAATTTAATCTGCACACCAAAAAATAAAGAAGAAAAGTTAACAAAAATGAGAAATCAAACTGTTCTCATCCCCGGCAACGATGCCAAAATTTGATCGGAGAAAAACTGTGTATGAAAAGTGTATGTTTTAAAATCAATAGTTAAAAGTGCGTGCTTTGGCTTCCTCGATTACTCCATTATAGCATAGAGGCTAAACGGGTCGAATCCACAGGGACGGTAAGCGATAGAAGTTTTACCGGAATGTTCACATGTGTGTTAAAGTTGAAATCACCTAGAGGGGGGGTGAATAGGTGGTGGCTATATAAAATGGCAATAATGTGAAATTTAAAACTATTTAAAACAATGAGCACAATTAAATAACTTGCAAGTAAATAAGCAATTTAGTAGAGCAAATAAGAGAGAGATAGAGTTTAGAGAAAATGTGGACAATCGCAAACGCAAGGATTTTTCGAGGTTCGAGCCACGCTCTACGTCCCCGCCTTCAACACGATGAAGGATTTCCACTATTGGTGATCCCACTGGATCGTCAATACAAGGACACACTTGTCCTATCTCTCGCGGTGCCGCAACACCCACTTGGAGCACACCCGCTCGCTTGAGGCTGATGCCTCTACAACTTCTCACAATAAGAAAGGTTGATCACACTTGATCAAAAAGAGCTCACTTGCACAATCCTATAACCAATATGAAGGAGATGATACTTTGGGATTGTGTAGTGCAAAAGACTAGAGAGAAGTAGAGGATTGCTTCAAGAAGGGGTTGGAAATTTTGGCTTGATTGAAAATCTTTTTCTAAAATGCTAAGCTTTTGAAAACTTGGATTTTACTTATAAATCTTGTTGTTTTAGTTTGTAGAAGTGTCCCACTATTTATAGGGGATGAAAAATGACCTACAAACCTCAAAAGAGTCGTTGGGGTGAATCCCAACAAAAAGCTGTCCAGAAAAATATAGTTGTTGGAGTCTGTCAGAACTTCTGACAGCTAACGGTCGACCGGGCCGGTCGACCGCCAACGGTCAGATTTCCGACCGTTAGGGAGGTCGGTCGACTGGGCGGCCGACCGAAACCAAAACCAGAGAGCAACTCTCTCTGTCGGTCGACCGTTGCGGTCGGCCGAAGAAAAACATAGAGCAAACCAAGTTTGCTCGGTCAGCCGCTCGGTCGGCCGACGTGCACACATGCACAGCGTGCACGTCGGTCGACTGGGTCGGTCGACCGGACTCTGCCAGAACTGTTTTTCCAGAGTCTGCTAAAGGAAAGGGAAAATTTTGGTTAAAAGATCTTTGATTAAGGATTTATGAAATAAGGTTCTAGGACTTATAAAAACAATGTGTGATCATAGATCAACACCAAAAATGTTTGAACTTTATTTGATGAAAATCCTTTTGGTAAAATGGAAAATTGGTTTTTCTAAAACTGATTTTTCCAAACATGATTTTTCCAAAACTAGGTTAGAAATTTTGTTATAAAAATTATTTTGAAGCCATGAAGCAATACTAGATGTGTATGTGTGACAATCCCAAGTATTCTACCTCTATCATCTAGGTTTTGACAAAATCCTCTAAAAATACTAACTAAAAAGAAAATTACAAATCTTGAATTCTTCTTCATGTTTGATCCGTGAGCGCTTCTACTGTGCTAGGCTCGGGGATCCAAATCCTTTGTGGCGTCCAAAAGCGCGAGTCTTGAGTTGGAGCCATCAAATCAACTATTATATTTACCTGAAACTTATATAAACAAAATTGTTAAAAACATAACTAAATATGGCTTGTTATCATCAAAATGTCGGGCTAATGGCCTTTGGGCCAACAATCTCCCCCTTTTTGATGATGACAAAACATATATAGTTATCTCAAATATTTTGGGTGGAGACTTCAAGTGAAGCTCCCCCTCAACACATGCATATATAAAAAGAGATACTTGGCATAAATAAAAGGCATATATGATATAAAATGATCACATGCCAACGGAATAAAATGGACACATAAAAGGAGAAATCATATGTCATACAATAACTCATGTCCAACAGAAATAAAAATACACAACCATACAATACTAACACATGTCCACTACATGTCCATAAAAATAAAGTACTACAACCCACAAAATATAAAATAAAGTACTGCAGCCCAAAAGTCTCATCCAAAAGTCTCATAAATGTCTCTCCCCCTTTTTGACATCATCAACAAAAGGGGGAAAATCACTCCTCATCCTCAGAATCATCCTCCTCAGACGAGCCATCCTCATCGCCCTCAGCAACCTCCTCATCCTCATCATCATCCTCCTCAGAATCAATCGCTGCAACAGCAGGCTGTGGTGCCGGAGGAGCGGTAGGAGTCCCGGCCGGAAATGGAGGGCCGGAAGAAGGAAGTGGTCGAGCATGCGCCGTGGGATCCGGAGCTCGCATCTCGTGCCTCACAAATAATGCGCCAAGTTGTGACTCCATGTAACGCATGGAATCAGCAAAATAGCCCATGTCATTGCGTAGGCCAAGGTAGCGTGCGGTCATCTCCTCACGATGTGCTGCAATCTCCGCAGAAATCTGAGTATGGTGCTGCTGGATCTCAGCGGATATCTGGGTACGATGCTCCTGTAACTCAGCAGATAACTGAGCTAGGTGCTCTCGTAACTCAGAGGACAAGAAAGAGTGGAGATCAGATGGAATGGAAGAACCAGAAGCAGAGGAGGAACCTGGGACATGAGCAATAGGAGGAATAGGCTGCTGCTGGGGAGCAGGATGATGCATCCCAACACGCATCCTCTTTAGAAGAGAGCTGTTTATGTCAATAGAGGGTTCAGAGGGCCTCACAGAGGATAGATCAAAGTTAAGCTGCTTCAAAAAATAGGAAATGAGCATCCCATAAGGCAAGTGCCTAGTGGGGATAAATATGTGATCAGAGGTCATGAAAGAGATGATAAGCTTGGGGATATTAATCTTAATGCCTCGCAGAAGGCAGTAGATAATCAATGGAACTGATCCCCTAGCATGGCTAAACTCTCCTGATTTGGGCAGGAGGTTGTAGAAAATGATTTTGGCAAGGACCTGAGCAAGGAGAGTATAATATCTCACTTCTTCATTCCTAACCAAACCGGGTTATCATCCCCATGAAGCAAAGTAGACGCGGTGAGGGTAGACTCACCGGTCGGATACTCAAAATCATGAAGATCTAGAGAATAAACATCAACTCCCTCACAGGAGAGATGCAAATGACGAGCAAACTCTTGGAGAGAGATGTCAATATCTCTCCTAAGGACTCTAGATCTAATCCTGTTAGACTCAAAAGATAGATTTGTATAAAAGTAGGGAATAAGAGAGGTGTAAACAGGTTGCCTAATGGCAAGGAAATCTTCAAGAGAATTATTCCTTAAGATGTGTGCTAAATTTAAGTGTTCAAAAGCATTGATAATCACACATCGTCTGGAAATAATAGTTTTTTTAGAAAGAAAAATATAACGATTTTCAGCTTCAGGAGACACAACGAGGGGTGAATGAGTAGGGGTTATGGGTTGGGTTGATTTACCCCTCTCAGTCCTAGTTCTCTTAGACATTTTAGGAAAATTGAACTAGGGCAAGATCCACAAAGATAATCAAGATAAAGACTTGATCTAACCAAAATTAAAGCTAGATCTATGCTAGAATATGAAGAAGAACAACTAATGAAGCAAGATCCAAGAAACAAGAGATTTTTACCTTGAATAATGTAGAACAAGTGGTAAAATCCGAAAAATCCTGAGAAAGACGTAAATTCAAGCCTGAAAGTGAATATCCAACAAATTCTAGAGTGGATTTGAAGTTGGATTTAAGTGGAGAGGGTTGGAGAATGATTTTTAAGGTTTTTGAGAGAAGAAAGGAGAAGTCGGCGGGTGAGAAGAGAAAAAAGTGAGATTAGGGCTTTATATAAAGTTGGGTAAAAACAGATTTCCCGTCGCCCGGTCGACCGGTCCAGTCGACCGGCGCAAACAGAGAGCAACCCCACTACAGTCGGTCGACCGCTCCGGTCGGCCGGCACAGGGAAGAGTTAAAATATCTTCTCAGGCTATGTCGGTCGACTGCTTCGGTCGACCGGTATTGCCCAAAACTGACAGTAAGTAAACCAGTTAAAAATTTTTTAGCTTATACTTTTAAAATAGCAGCAAAAGGTATCTTCTCATCAAAAAGGTGTTAAACATGTTTTAAATCATATTAGTTATAAAAATCAACAAAAATTACACATATTTTTAACTATTTATTTTTATTTATAAATAAAGCAAGATATTAGAGATGTTGCAGCCGAATACCCCGTGAAGGGTTCTGTACTTCTCCTC
Organism: Agave tequilana; assembly: GCA_038442645.1. Classification (NCBI taxonomy): domain Eukaryota; kingdom Viridiplantae; phylum Streptophyta; class Magnoliopsida; order Asparagales; family Asparagaceae; genus Agave; species Agave tequilana. The sequence continues at coordinate 183,654 of JAVJIF010006547.1, forward strand.
GAGATTCCTCTAGATATGAGTTGAGGCGCGTAATTGCCATCTCTATTTATTTGCTTTAAAATTTTTTTAAATAAATCTTTATTAGTTTTGACAAAATACATATACAACAAAATCTAGACATGTGGACAAAAATTATATGGCATGAAAAGAAAAAACATGATAATATACATGAACAAGACATACATGTAAGCATAATGGAGATGCAAGTTTACTCTAACACAAATCAATATTACAAATGGTAAGCTAGCAATCCTATGCATATATATATATATATATATATATATATATATATATATATATATATATATATATATATATATATATATATATATAAATAAACTATTATGTGGAGAAATTACCAAACCAAGGGCATTCTCCAAAAATGGGTGCCTCTAAGATAGCGATGCAAGCGACTATATGTTCGTTAAGCGTTGATGCATCCACCACACACACACACACACACACACACATATATATATAAAACTATTATGTGGAGAAATTACCAAACCAAGGGCATTCTCCAAAAATGGGTGCCTCTAAGATAGCGATGCAAGCGACGATATGTTCGTTAAGTGTTGATGCATCCACCACCCGGGAACCATCTCCCCCTAAGTCTTGGAGGATGACGACCCACCTGTATCAATTAAATTCGGTGTGTCTTTTGGTACCCATATCTTCTTGGGTCCTTTAGGGTTAGTATCTTGTCGAACCCAAACATGTTTATTTGACATGTTTAGCTTAGCATAACAAAATTTTTCCAAATGGCCTTTGCGGTCACAATGAGTGCATACATAAATTCTACCACTACCATACATGAATGCATGTTTATGTGTGTGTGCATGTTTCCGTGCATGTTGATGGTGAATGTGTTCCCTTGGGTTATTCCTTTGGGAAACCTATATGCAAATTTGTTTAAATCAAAAGCATACTTCTTAAGAGTTGAGTCCAAAACATCAACTCGTTTTTGGATCTCAAGAAATTCATTTTTGTTGCATGATGAAATGGGGGTTTTCCCTTTACAAGATATTTTATATTTTTCAAAATCAATTTTCATTTTCTCAAAAGCATTTGATAAATCATTTTTCTCTTTTAGAACATGTTCAAATTTATTTTTCAAGGAATCATTTTCCTTTTTCAATTTCTTATTTTGGGATTGTGAGATCTCATATCTATGTTGTAACTCTTCAAAAAATTGAGCAAGCTCATCCATGGTTAATTCATCATCATCTATAGAATTTTCTAAGCATACCTTGGTTGTATCCTCACCTTGTGCCATGAAGCACATGTGTGCGGCGTCGATCTCCTCTTCGGATTCTGACTCCGTGTCATCCCAAGTGGCCACCATAACTTTCTTCTTCTTTGGCCCATTCTTTGAGGTTGTAGCTTGAAGAGCGGGGCAATCGGCGATGAGATATCCGATCTTCTTACAATGGAAGCACGGACCCGGCTCCTCTCTTTTCCTTTCAAATCTTCCTTGAGGTTTCCCTCTTCGGAAGTTGCTTTGCCTCCCCTTCTTATAGAACATCTTGCCCACCTTCCGGACGAGCATGGCAAAATCCTCGTCGTAGTCTTCCGATGAGTCCTCCTCGTCATGGGTGGATGGAGTGGCTTTGAAAGCGAGGGCTTTCTTCTTTGGTGCCTCCCTTTCTTCTCTAACTTTCATCTCCATCTCATGTGTTTTGAGATTGCCGATGAAGCCGGAGAAGTCCATCTCCTCCCTATCGTTGAGCTCCTTGAGGGTAGTTGCCTTTACTTTCCAAGATTTGGGAAGAGCCCGAATGACCTTCCGGATCTTTTGGTCATTGTCAATCGTGTCACCTAAAGAAGATAAGGCATTAGTTATCTTGGTGAAATGGGTGAGCATGTCATCAATACATTCATTCTCAAGCATATAAAAGTTCTCATATTGAGAACGAAGCAAGTCAATCTTAGATCTTTCGACTTGGGACGTTCCCTCATGAGTCACAATCAAAACATTCCAAACCTCAAATGCCGATTTACAATTTATGATGCGTGGTAGGTCATCTTCATTTAAGGCTTGTGTTAATGCATATTGGGCCCTAGCATTAGCCTCATAGTCCTTGGTGGTATCCTCGGACCATGATCTCTCATCGGTGAGAGGTTCTACAAATTCCTTGGTAATGGCCCTAGCTACTCTAACTCCTAGGGATTTAAGAAAGAGGTTCATCTTGACCTTCCAAATGAGGAAGTTCAAACCATCAAACTTGGGTGGGGACTTGATGCTAGAAAAATCAACTGATGCCATGAATACAAATAGAATGCACAACAAATGAAAATGCAACAAATAGATATAGCCAACTATAAGGATCTCCCTAACGGTTTGGCTCTGATACCAATTGAAATCACCTAGAGGCGGGGTGAATAGGTGATGGCTATATAAAATGGCAATAATGCGGAATTTAAAAATTATTTAAAACAATGAGCACAATTAAATAACTTGCAAGTAAATAAGCATTTAGTAGAGCAAGTAAGAGAGAGATAGATTTTAGAGAAAATGTGGACAATTGCAAACGCAAGGATTTTTCCGAGGTTCGAGCCACGCTCTACGTCCCCGCCTTCAACACGATGAAGGATTTCCACTATTGGTGATCCCACTGGATCGTCAATACAAGGACACACTTGTCCTATCTCTTGCGGTGCCGCAACACCCGCTTGGAGCACACCCGCTCGCTTGAGGCCGATGCCTCTACAACTTCTCACAATACGAAAGGTTGATCACACTTGATCAAAAATAGCTCACTTGCACAATCCTATAACCAATATGAAGGAGATGATACTTTGGGATTGTGTAGTGCAAAAGACTAGAGAGAAGTAGAGGATTGCTTCAAGAAGGGGTTGGAAATTTTGGCTTGATTGAAAATCTTTTTCTAAAATGCTAAGCTTTTGAAAACTTAGATTTTACTTATAAATCTTGTTGTTTTAGTTTGTAGAAGTGTCCCACTATTTATAGGCGATGAAAAATGACTTACAAACCTCAAAAGAGTCATTAGGGTGAATCCCAACAAAAAGCTGTCCAAAAAAATATAGCTGTTGGAGTCTGTCAGAACTTCTGACAGCTAACGGTCGACCGGGCCGGTCGACCGCCAACGGTCAGATTTCCGACCGTTGGGGAGGTCGGTCGACTGGGCGGCCGACCAGACCAAAACCAAAGAGCAACTCTCTCTGTCGGTCGACCGTTGCGGTCGGCCGGAGAAAAACAGAGAGCAAACCAAGTTTGCTCGGTCGGCCGCTCGGTCGGCCGACGTGCACACATGCACAGCGTGCACGTCGGTCGACTGGGTCGGTCGACCGAACTCTGCCAGAACTGTTTTTCCAGAGTCTGCTAAAGGAAAGGGGAAATGTTGGTTAAAAGATCTTTGATTAAGGATTTATGAGATAAGGTTCTAAGACTTATAAAAACAGTGTGTGATCATAGATCAACACCCAAAAATGTTTGAACTTTATTTGATGAAAATCCTTTTGGTAAAATGGAAATTGGTTTTTCTAAAACTGATTTTTCCAAACATGGTTTTTCCAAAACTAGGTTAGAAATTTTGTTATAAAAATTGTTTTGAAGCCATGAAGCAATACTAGATGTGTGTGTGTGACAATCCCAAGTATTCTACCTCTATCATCTAGGTTTTGATAAAATCCTCTAAAAATACTAACTAAAAAGAAAATTACAAATCTTGAATTCTTCTTCATGTTTGATCCGTGAGCGCTTCTACTGTGCTAGGCTCGGGGATCCAAATCCTTTGTGGCGTCCAAAAGCGTGAGTCTTAAGTTGGAGCCGTCAAATCAACTATTATATTTACCTGAAACTTATATAAACAAAATTGTTAAAAACATAACTAAATATGGTTTATTATCATCAAAATGTCTTGAGTTGGCCAACGAAAGTTTCTTCAACTTTTTAAAGAATCAAAAGAAAAAAATAAAGAATGAAAAGAGAAGAGTATGGTGAAATACGAAGAAGTGGGAAACATAGAAGAAATGGTTTTGTGATTTTTGTTTGTATATCTAAAATAAAGTAAAAAGAGAAAGGGAACTCACAACTACTAACTACTAATGGCTCCACTAACGATGCTGACCTCTTAGTGATAGTTGACTCACATGTATCTTTAGCCATCACTAGTTCTTGGTTCAAAAGCATTTCAAAGCATGACCCATAAAATAACTCATCACATCCAAACTCAACAAACAAGTGCAAGGTACACTTAAACTATCAACACTAAACAAGAGTAATCATGGAGCAAGTAATGTTAGCTTGTTAGAGAGTTAGGATGTTAGAGTGTTAGAATCCATCATCATGAGCCATCAATGGCTCTTGCAAGAGCAAGGCCAAGTAGAGGCTATTAGATTCATATAGATTATCAAGTAAAAAGTTAGCAAGTTAATGGTTAGTAGTTAGTTGCCATGAGAGAAAATTAGCTAAGCATGTAAAAAGAGTTAGAGAGAAGAAGAGGTAAAGAGAGAACCTTTCATAAATTGTCACCTTCCATTACAAGCACTCTTTCTTTCAACCAAGTATCACTCTCTTTCCTATTATAAGATCTACAAGAAATAAAAAATACAAAGAGGAAGAAGAAAGAACAACTAACCTAAATTACCCTAAAACTACAACATGGATAAGAAAATCCTAAAAACTATCCTAAAAATTACTTAAAACTCCTCTTTGGTCTGCTTTGAAAATCCCAAGGTAAATATAGGCGAACTAGGGCACCAGGGACGCTGTACGGAGCCGCGCGTCAAATCACGGCGCACGGTTCCACAACTTTGCCGCGAAAAACATGGAAAATACCCCGTTTTCGCGATAGTCCTAGGGCGGCGCGCGTAGCGCCGCCTGCTGCGCGCCCCCCCGCTTGTCCCCTTGTTGGTTGTTTATTCTGGAATACGGATTTAGGCCCCTAGTTTTGACAAACCACCCTCCAAGGTCAATGGCTATTTTTTTAGGCTTTTAATCACCAATTAAGTAGTGATTTTGGCTCTTTTTCTTCATTTCATGCCATGGACCTAGAAACATGCAAGAGAGATATTATTAACAGGATTTAATATTAAATAAATATGAAGATGTGGTATGAAATATGTAATTTTAGAGACTAATCAACCACCAAGGAGTGATCCTTATTTTTGTTAACCACATTCTTATTTATACACACATGGATTTTCTTGATCCACCTATGTTTGATATTCTTAACTTTCAAATTTGAAAGATTAAGATATGTTTATATCTTTAATCCCTTAAAAGGAATGTGTATATTGCCACACTAAAGAATTAAATTTATTGAATGGCAAATGTCTTTAGGCTAATGTAAAAGCTATTCATGCTTTAAAACTAGCCCTAAATAATAATTATTTATCTAAAATTACTAATCTTGATTCTACTTTTGTAGTATGGAACATATTAATTTCTCTTAAAGACAAATTTCAAAGTGAAGAAAGAATCAAGTGAAGATGATCCTGATCAAGCTTACTTCATGGTCCAAGAGAATGACTACCTTGTGGTAACCTCATAATCTGATCTTGATGATAGTGTTAGTGTGTCTAATAAGGATGCACACATGTTGAATAATGAACTTCTATGTATTGTGAGGATTTATTAGAAAAGTATAAATTATTAAAAAATAAGAGTTTAAAATTGAAAAATAATCAGTTTCTATCTTCAAAACCAGATTGTGTTTTTGAAGAAAAAAATGTGATTTCAAAGGAAAATGATCCTTTGAAAATTCAACTTGATTTTATTTTAAATGAAAATTATTCATTAAAAAAGAAAGTTGATTTTGTTTCTAAATAAAAGAGATTGCTATAAAAAAGGGGATAATTTATCTTCAAAACCTTATTTTGTTTTGAATGAAAATGATTCTTTGAAAAACTAAGTTGTTTTGATTTCAAAAGAAAAGGATTCTTTGAAAATCCAAGTTGATTTTGTTTCAAATGAAAATGATTTTTGAAAAATAATTTGATTCAAAAAGAAAAGATTTCTCTTTCAAAAGAAAAAGTTTTTGATGCTCATGTTGTTTCTTCTTCTATTGTTGAAAATAATATTTATGTTTTAAAAAATAAAATTGATTGTTTAAGCTTTATTTTGAGCCAATATGCTTTTAACCATACTAGATTGGTGTTTATGACTCAAAAGAAACAAGCTTCACATATTCATGCACATATCACACAGCACGCACATGCACATCATACTCAAAAGTATATCAACGTGTATAATTGTTCACATTGTGGCCGCAAAAATCACTTAGCTAAATTTTGCTTTGATAAATTAAATGTGTTGAATAAAAATATATGGGTTCGTAATGGTACTAACTTCATAGGACCAAAGAGAGTTTGGGTACTGAAATTCACACCGATTGTATTTGATGTAGATATAGGCTCTCACAAAATGTGAGAGGTTTGGTGCCTTGATAGTGGATGCAATCGGAGCTTAATGAACTATATTCATGAATGCATCTCTATCAAGGATTTTAGATGGAGGACCGCCTAGGTTTGAAGAAATGAAGTTAGCTATATTGGTATTGGTAACCAACTCATCCTCCATTTTAAAAACATTTTATTTACTAAAAACACATATACTAGTTTAGTAACATAGGCTCTATCATATGTTGTTTTATACTTAAAGTTGAGTTGATTGGTTCTTAATCTATGCATGTATTTTTGGAATTTTTTTTCATGTTTTCAAAATGATTTACATGCCTATCCTTTTAGTAGATTCATGTTTACATATACTTTTAATTAATGCATATCATGATTTACTTGTCTCATGTTTTAAATGCAAAGTTTATTAAAACTTGTGATATACTTATATAGCTTTTGAGATACACCTTTGATTTTGTACTTAAAATCGATTTATATCTTTTATGTACTCAACTATTGTTTAACTATGTATGTATATCCTATTTTTGATGACTCTTGTATTTATACTCATTTTTTCTTAAGCATGTTTTGATGAAATTCTTCGGAGCATTATGGATTCTATTTTCATGAATATGATATTTACGTGATTCCTGTTCACTCCCAATTTGTTTACTCATGATTTTAGATTCATAAGCATATTTATGCTATATAGATTTTGAGTGATAATTCTTGTTTAATTATTATTTTCATGAGATGTATATAATTGATTTCTTGTTTGAAAAATTTTGAACTAGTTTTTAAAATTATTTTAAATTAGTTTTTTATTCTTCACTCGATAGTGTTTTCAATTAATACTCAACTATTTTCAAAATATTTTTCGAAAACTTTCACCCTTGCGGGAGGTTGGTTGGGTGATCATGTATAGTATGAATTATTTGATTATTCTTATGACTTGTATCGTTAGGTTGGTGATAACTATGAGATACACTCGTTATTCTTAATATATGATTTTTTGTGTACTCATTCATGATTGCTTATAAATATATGTTCTAAATTTTATATATAATAATTCTACACATATAAATGATTATGCACATTATAATATTTCGTGTATGTTTCATGTATTATTTTTTAGCACAATTATCTATTTATTTGCTTCTATATGCTTAAATATGTATATTGATATCTGTTGCAAACTTATGCATTATTTTTGTTAGTATTTATAAAAAAGAGGAGAAATTTCTTGTTTGATTTTGATTCTTTTTTTTATCAAAGAAAAAATGACTTTTTGGCAAATCTGTTCAAAATTTCAATTGGTATCAATTATTACATTTGGTATCTACATTTCAAAATTTTTTAACTTCGTATAAATGTTTAAATTTATTTCAAATCGTGTTAATTTCAATGGGTTTCTATTGGTATTTAAACTAGAAAATTTTCAATTAGTATCTATTATTCTACTTACAATTAGTATTTAGAATTGTGTTTCAAAATTGATATTATGCTATCCAGTCTATAAGTAGGTACTTTTCATGGAGTTCCTCTATGTGGTATTCACAGGGATTCCTCTTTTCTTTTAAGTAGGTTTGTATTCTCTCCATTACGCTTTCCCTCATCATCTTGATTGTTTTTAGATCCTCATGCGCCTCCTTCATTCTGGGTAGCGCAGTTAGTATTTTTGCCTTTAGTATTTCATCCCCATAAATATCAAGTATATCCTTTTTCTCTGCTAATCTATCAATGATAAAACTTTTATTTCAATTGGTATTAAAAATATATTTTAGTTCTTACCCCTTTGTTGATGAAGTGAAAAAAGGGGGAGAGAAATCTGGAGTTTTATATATGCATCTTCTTATGTTTTATACATGTTCTTATATTTTATGTACATATGTAAAATATTTTATTTCTGTTTAAAATCTTAATGAATATTTTTGTTTGTTTATTTCATATGCATGAGTTAAAGGGGAGCTTTTATAGAGCTTTTCTCTACTCCATTTATATATAACTTCATGAGTTTTGTCATCATCAAAAAGGGGGAGTAAAGACTGTCTAAAAATCACTGAGGATAAGTTATCAGAAAGCAAAATTTGTACTCAAGATGCGAGGCTAATCTGAGCCTTTTATGCAAAGTCAAAACATAGGGCTCAAAATTAGTGTCCCAGTTTCAATACAATGGCCAAAATGCAGGGCTCAAAGCCCGCATCTCCGTTTCACTACAGCGCCAAGAAGCGTGGAGCAAAGTCCGCATCTCTGCTTCTTTACAGCGCCAAGAGGAATGGAGCGAAATCCGCGTCTCCGCTTCACTGCATTAGTCAAAACGCAGAGTTCAAAGTTCGCATCTCCACTTCGCTGCATTGATTAAGACGCAGAGCTCGAAGCCCACTGCAGTGCCAAGACTCAAGGTTCGAAGACCGCGTCTTAACATCACTGCAATCTCAAGACGCAGAGCCCGAAGCCGCGTCTGACAGAGTTCGAAGCCCGCATTTAGGAAGGTTCGGAGTCGGCATCCAAAGCGCGAGGCTCGAAGCCTGCGTTTCAACTACAGAGAAGCCCTGCATCTCGGTTATAACTGTCCTCATTACTGGGTCAATTACTGCTCACGTAATGAGAGGAATTAACCCCCATTATGGAAGATTTTTAGGGGACAATTTTAGCCCTGAAACCCCAATAAATAGCCTAGTTTGCTACTGAAGAGGGGTCGAAAGTTTTGGATAAAAAGATTAGAGAGTGGACTTTTGGTCAGATTCTCTTAATCTGAGGAATACTGAAGAAAGAATTGAACTATTCAAATAACTTGCTGAGTACAAATTTGTTTTGCCTCAAGTCTTTTTGAGATTTCATTGGACAGGAGCTGTGCTACTCCGTCCATAGTCCAAAGATAAGATTCCAGAAGATTGTGACATTCACCTGGTTAACTGAAAATAAAATTCACTTTCTACCGCTACATCAAGAATCCAACATTAAATAAAGAGAAGATTTGAGCTTGAACATCTTCTCTCTCTTATAATCAGAATTTTAAGATTGTTGTAATCTTTCATTGATTTAAGAAAATTTTATTACGATCCTCCAAAATATTCACGAGCCCAAACAAGGGACGGTGATTCCGCTGGGGACTACTTTCACTAATGATGAGCAAGTCGTGGCGCAAACTGATGTCACCTTCATGGGAAGAACGGTTGAATTGCTTGTCGTGAAAATTAACCAGGCAAAATATGAAGAGTTCCTCTCTTCCGACTTCAAAATCTCAAGGGCGCGGTAGCACCGCAAGGCCTCCTCGGAGATCCGCTCTCGGGTCCCTTCGAAGACTTCTCCAAACATGGCCTGTGCAGAAAGCATCATGGCTGGCTGTATCACACGTAAAGCCCACCTTCAACGTCTCCCATGAGACCCGCGAGGCCAACATTGTTGAAGGTCAACCCGGCTATGCCCTTCCTTTTTCTCTGCTCCAGGTTACCGAGGGTTCCTAACAACCCGTACGGCGTAACCGGAATGCCAAACGTCGATAGAGGCGCCGCGCGCGTCGATAACAGACTCAAGAAGCTGGAGCAACTATCTGTCCAACAGATACAGAACGATGGTTCATGTCGCGTCCCTTTTGAGCTGCATAGGGCGCGCGAAGTCTGCGTTGGAGATCAAAACGCGAAACTCAAGAAGCTTGCGGTGTCAAGGCCTCACCTCCTAAACGCAACATTCAGTGACTTGAGGTCCATGTCTCCTCTTAGAAACACAAGACCCACGTTTCTACCATGGAACGCGAGACTCATAAAGTTTGTGTTTCTCAAATGTCGCTAGTCAGACGCGTCAATCAGCAACGCGAGGTTCGCGTCTCTTCTCAGCAGAGGCACGAGACCCGCGTCTCAAAGCCAAAAACACAAGAGCTTCGTCCTTTGTGCAGAACGTGAGCTCCACATCTCTGAACCCTACATTTCAGATCTGTGACGCAAGGTTAGCTTTCAGAAGCTGAAAAGCGCCCTCAAAAACCTGAGGCTAGTCTCTTTGATTCCCCTCCGACGGATCTAAGGGATTATCTAATAAAGAAGAGGAGTTCCCATCAAATCGCTCCATCATGTTGCTGTGAACGGTTCATCACAGCAATGCTCTCTGAATGTCACTGCAACTCACATGTAGTAAGCAGTAAGTATTCAGATGATTAACATCAACCTCCTGATCAGCCAAAAGACATTATTCCAGCACAATGAGAACCTTTTCTGATACGGAGTACCCCAAAGTCACTACGAATATGGTGGATCCAAGCACCACGTAGAGCAGAAGTAAGAAAAAATAATTGATAGTCAGCTCTGACAAGTCTGACACTGAACCAGAAGGAGTGTACCAGCATACTCGCACTCGGACTGACGCGGTAGCCCTAGTCAACTACAGTGCCCTAGCCCAGGGCATTGAAGTAAGTGAGTCACACTCCGCCATTGCAGAGTCACAGGCCTTGAACTCTTCTGTAGAGAAAGAAGCCTCCTGAGGAGATGGCCTGGCGCTTTGAACAGGAAGCCCAGGCCCAGAGGAAATAACTCGATATGATTCGTGCCCAACAAAAATTTATCGACACCGTCAAACAAATGCTTTCACAATTGCTTAAGGGTGAGAGAAGGCCGAAACCCAAAAACTCCTTCTAAGAAATCTAAAGGCAAGTGAAAGGAAGGGGAGAGTTCATCTTCTGCGCATACGGAGGAAGAGGGACAGTCCAACTCTGAGTCGTCCAAGCCTTCATCTGAAGAGGGAGACAATTCAGAGAATGGGAGTACTCATTCTAAAAGAATGAATAAACTGGAGCAGCGTCTGAAAACCCTCACTAATCGGAAAGGCCTCCAAGAAGCAGGAGTGGTCTGGGCCATACCCGGCTGAGTGAGACCTTGTTCCGTACCCTCCTAAAATAAAGCTCCGATCCTACAGGCTTTAGACGGTAAAGGGTCACCGAACCAACACATCTACTACTTCAAGTCTCAGACAGGGAATGTAGTAGCAAATGATGCCATCCTGGCATGTTTGTTCATCGGCACTCTAAAGGCACTCGCCTTTGAATGGTTCATGAAACTCCCAGAAGGCTCCATCAAGAACTAGGCTGATTTGGAGAAGCTTTTCCTTACGCGCTTCTTCGAAGACGATGAAGATCACCATGCCAACTCTCCTGGAAATGAGACAACAAAAAGGAGAGTCGGTCAAAGCATTTGTGGAGAGATTTTTAGAATATGGCACTCCAATGTCCTAGCGGTATGATCCAGGCCACCCTGGTGGAAACATGTCATCATAATTTGTAAACTTTGCTCCTAGCCTAGATAAGAGTTGTTGAAAGCCGCATCTGAAAGCAGTTGGTCCAGCAAGGTAAACAGGCAGAAGGGATTGTCGTCAGGGTTAAGGCAGAAGAAAATAAGTCCAGACCCGAAAAGTCGATAAGACGCACGCCAGAAGTATCTTTCCAGTCAAAAAGGAAGGATACACTGGCAACAGAGATGAAATCTCTCGTTAAATCTTAGCCGACCAGAGGGGGTGGTTCCTCAAGTCATTCACATGCCAACAGGCAGTAGTCCTTCAAGGATAGGCATGACGATTCGTTGTTTAAGTTACTCAATAAGAGCAACAGATTAAAACTTCCTGAAGCTAGACGTCCCGAGGAGATCGGCAAGACTGACTATCCTAACTACTGTTTGTATCATAGAACGCGGGGGCAATATACCAGAGAGCTATGAATGCAATTTTTCACGAGCATATACGCAAAAAAGTAGAATATTATGTTGAGGATATTGCAGTAAAAAGTCGTGCCAAAGGCGATCACTTAGCAGATCTGAAGGTAGTATTCGATATTATGCTGACGCATCAATTGAAGATGAACCAAATCCTTCCTCGGGATAGCCAGCGGTAAATCCCTAAGATTTGTTGTTACATCCAAAGAAATTCACCTTGACCTAGAGTAAGTCCGCGCTGTCCAAGAGATACAACCTCCAAAAAGTCTTAGAGAGCTTAGAGGATTGCAAGGGCGGCTGGCATATATACGAAGGTTTATCTCAAATCTCTCAGGACGATGCCAACCCTTTACCAAATTGATGAAGAAGGGAGTTTCATTCATTTGGGATGATGCTTGCCAATAAGCGTTCGAGGAAATCAAGTGGTACCTCATGCATTTACCTGTCCTTATAGCTCCGGTATCAGGAAAATCTTCCTGATATACGTTCGAACAATGGATCATTCTTTAGGGGCTTTGCTAGCCCAGAATAATGATCAGGGCACGAGCAGGCAATCTATTATCTGAGTAAAACTATGATCAGAGTCGAACATTGGTACAACCCGATCAAAAAAGAATGCTTGGTATTGGTCTTCGCCATCCAGAAAATGTGACACTACTTGTGGGCCAAACTATACATGTCATATCAAAAGTCAATCCTTTAAGATTGCTTATAACAAAGCCATCATCACTAAATGGTCGATTGGCAAAATGGGCCATGTTGTTCTCCCAATAAGAGATGCAATTCCTAATTTAAAAAGTTATGAAGGGACAAGCAGTGGCAGATTTCCTGGCTGAGCATCCAAATCCAAGGGCGATCAAACTTTATGAGGATCTCCCAGATGAGGTCACTGAGGTTTGCTTGACTCAGATATCTTTCGAAGGGCAGGTGTGGCAACTCTTCTTCGACGGCGCATCGAGAACGAGTCCTCGAGGAAATATTGTAGCAGGAGTGGGGGTAGTACTTGTCTCCCCACAGAACTATGTAATCTCTCGTACATTCTCATTAACCGAGCCATGTTCCAACAATATAGCGAAATACAATGCTCTCTTAATTGGGATGCAAATTGCCGATCAGATTGGCGTTAAAAATCTTGAAGCATACGGTGACTCTAAGCTCATCGTTAATCAAGTTGCGGGGAGTACAAGGTCAGACATGAAGATTTAGTATCCTATCATAACGCAACTATCTACATGGCAGAAATGTTCAGAAAACTTTTACATTGATCATGTACCTCTCCAGCAAAATGCGCATCCAGATGTACTAGCATCTCTCGTTGCTTCCTTGGCCCTTCCAGCCAGAGTGGCAGAGAAAATACTCATCTACAGCCATGACTTGTATTGTCCAAGATTCGTTTGAAGACAATCAAAAGCCAACAAGAGACCTTCAAGTCAAAGAAGCTCTAGAGACTCCCACAGGTCTAGAGCTCAGTGATTGGCGATTACCGTACATCGACTAAGCACTGTACGATATTCTACCCGATGACCCTAAAGAGGCGGCTGCCTTTAGAAGGAAAGCCCCTAAATTCTGTTACAATGCGATCACGAGAGCACTGTATCGCAGATCGCATGATGGAATCCTCCTCCGCTTCCTGTCCCACAAAGAGGCACAAGAAATACTCCAAGAGGCTCATGATGGTTTGTGTAAAGCTCATCAGCCTGGTCTAAAGCTTAGAGATTGACTCTGAAGACTGGTGTATTATTGTCCAAAGATAATCCCTGACACCATTGCTTATGCTAAGTGATGCCACGCTTTTCAGATCCATGGTAACTTCATTCATCAGGCACCAGGACATCTTCGCCCTACAACTTCTTCATGGCCATTCGAAATGTGGGAATGGATATGGTTGGCCCTATCAGCCCACCTTCATCCAAAGGACATCAGTTTATCTTAGCCATAACCGATTACTTCTCTAAGCGGGCTGAGGTTATCCCCTTGAAGGAGGTAAAGATATCTGACTTGATCAGGTTCATAAAACATCACATGATCTACAGCTTTAGCGTGCCACAACAGATTATCCATGATAATGATCCCCAGTTCGTCAGCCAAGCCTTTCAAAGGTTCTGCAATAAGTTTAGAATTTAGAGTGTGTCTTCATTGACATACTATCCAGCCGCTAACAGCCTTATAGAAGCTTTCAACAAGACTATTGGGAAACTTCTCAAGAAATTTGTCTCGAAGAGCCAACATGACTGGGACGACAAATTGAAAAACACCTAGAGGGGGGTGTATAGATGTTATGCTAATCAAATGCACTTTTAAAACAAGTTATATGACGCAAGCGGTCACTCAAAATAAGAAATTGAAGCTGAATTTCCAGTGAAGGGCTCTAGAACTTCTTGTTGGCCCAAGGTTACAATCACCCGTTTTAGTGCGTTTTGATGATCACAAAACATAAATAGTTATTTGTACTAATCATGTTTGTTGTTTCAGTGTATTTCAGGGTTCTAATGATTCTAGGAGTATTCTTCCCTAAAGGAAAGTGTTTTTGACTCAAGTCACCTCATTTTGGGCTCAAGTATCAAGCTTTGCAAGATCACATATGGAGAAGCCCACTTGAAGACCTTGTAGTCAATTGAACCAATGTAAGAAATAGTTTGTTAAAGTTTGAGGTTGTAGAATATTGGCTCTAGGACACACACACATTTTTCCAAAAATACAGTTTTTAGTTTTGATGTTTTGTTTAAAGTTCATGCCTTGGTCTCTATACATGATTCAATGTTTACAAATTTTATATCTTATTTATATCATGTATTTCTATCTTTCCAGCATGATACTTAGTAAAATTTTCCTACAAAAATTATTCTGAAAATTTTCAAAGTCCAAAAATTCCTCTCTATTTTCTGTTTCAGGCTGGACCGGCCGACCGCACCGGTCGACCGGATCCTGTGTCAGGATGTGCACGCTTGAGCACGTCCGACGGCCGACCGACCGGGCGACCGGTAGAAAACAGATTGCTCACTGTTTTTTGTCGGTCGGCCGAACGGTCGACCGACCAAAAGTTTCTGCTCTCTGTTTTTTGTCGGGCGACCGACCGGTCGACCCGAGCCCAACGGCTATATGCCAGCAGGGCTGACGGCCGACCGGGACGGTCGACCGCTAAGCCTGCCAGAGCCTAACAGCTCTTTCCTCTTTGGTGATTTTCTGAAATCTGTTTTTGGATCTGTTTTTTGGCAGAACTTCCTTGAGTTTTTGGGATTATTTTGGGATCAAATGAGCTTAATTAAAATGTGTTTTAATCCCTTCCTCTCCCTATAAATAGAGGAGATAGGTCTCTTGCAAAAACACCAAGAAAAATTTCTAGTTTACAAGTTTTCAAAAGAAAGAAAAAGTTTCAAAGCTCTCAATTCTCTCTTGCATTCTTGGCTTTTGTTTTTCAGTTGTGTTCTCAAGCAAGTTTCATTTACAACTGAGTTTATTTTTCTCACTACACTTCTAGAGCCAAAATTCCCATCCTCATTCTATAAGGAAGTTGTAAAGAGAAAGTTTGTAAGAAGTTTGTGATCCTTTTGGTGATCACTTGGCTACTTGTTCCTTCTTCTTGTTCTTGTTGAGATACCTCTTCGGTAGAGGTTTGTAAGTGGTGGAGTTCGGTACCCCGGTCTTCGGTAGACCTTGTAAAGTTCTCGGTGGATAGTGGAAACCCTTCACGGCGGTGAAGGAGGGGAGTAGAGCGGTGGCTTGAACCTCGAAACAAATACTTTGTGTTTGCGATTGATTTTCTCTTTGCTCTCTATTGTTCTTACTTTCTTGCTTGTGTTATTGCTATTCTTTCATACCTTGTGATATATCTTGTGTGCATTTCATTATTGCTTCAAATTCATTTCTTGTTACATTGTCGATCATTACTCATATAATAAGATTGCAATACGCACCTCAAACTCATATCTAGAGGAATCACGAGGAAGGAGTTCAGAGCCCTTCACCGGGTATTCGGCTCTTAGTCTTATTTTGAGTGATCGTTTCATCATTCATTCATACTTGTTTTAAAAAGATTGTTAGATTAGCATATACACCTATTCACCCCCCCTCTAGGTGTTTTCAATTGGTATCAGAGCATAGGTCTCTAGGCTCTTGGCTTAACAACCTTAGAGAGATCCTTTATTTGCTAATCACCACATTCATTTCATACTCTTTCACTTAGTAAAAATGGCCAATGGAATTAAGACCCCCCAAAGTTTGATGGCCTTAACTTTCCCATATGGAAGGTTAAGATGACCGTTTTCTTGCAATCCTTAGGAAGCCGGGTTGCAAAGGCGGTGACCAAACCAGTTAGTGCACCCACCGGTGATGAGTCCACTTGGTTCGAAATTGAGACCAAAGAATTTGATGCTAACTCTAGAGCACACTATGCATTACTTCAAGCACTTAATGATGATGATATTGCTAGAGTAATACATGTAAATCCGCATTTGAAATTTGGTCACATTTGCTTGTTACACATGAGGGGACCTCACAAGTGAAGAGGGCTAAGATAGACCTTCTTCGGTCCCAATATGAGAATTTTTCTATGAATGAAAATGAAACCATGGATGATATGGTTACTAGATTTACCAAGATTACTAATGGACTTTCTTCTCTAGGTGATGGTATTGACAACGACCAAAGAGTAAGGAAGATCATCCGGCTCTTCCACCTTCTTGGGAAGTCAAAGCCACTACCTTGAAGGAACTCAATGACAAGGAGGAGATGGAGCTTATAGGTCTCATTGGGAACCTCAAGACCCATGAGATGGAAAGAAAAGCAAGAGAAGAAATGGCCCCCTCCAAGAAGAAAGCTATTGCCTTCAAGAGTCAATCCTCATATTCCGACGAAGATGATGAAGAAGAAGATGATGAAGAGCTCTCACTTCTTGTTAAGAACATTCGTAGGATATATAACAAGGCAAAGTTCCAAGGTAGAAGGAGATGGCAAGGAGGCAAAGAAGAGAGGAAAATTATTTGCTTCAATTGTCAAAAATCGGGTCATATTGTTGCGGAATGCCCGGATAAAGTCAAGCCTTCCACCTCCAAGAAGCCTTACAAGAAGAAAGCATTGAAGGCTACATGGGATTCCGAGAGTGAATCCGAGGAAGAAATTGACACCGCCAACATGTGCTTCATGGCTAATGAAGGCACAAGCAAGGTAACCCTTCCACCTCTTTTGATGATGAGCTTTCCATGGATGAATTAGGAGAAGCATTTGTAGAACTCTCACATAACTATGATGTTCTTAAGAAAAAGTATTTAAATATGAAAAAGGAAAATGAGTCTCTTAATCATCATATTTTTACTCTTACTAAAGAAAAAGATGAATTATCTTCTACTTTAGTTTCCACCCAAAAAGATTTTGATAACTATAAGATTTCTTGCAAGGGTAAGTTTTCACAAGTTAATGAAAATGAGATTTCCATGCTAAAAGAGAAAATTGATTCTTTAAGAGTTGTTTTGAAAAAGTGTGAATTTGACAAAAATAGGCTTGAGGCTATGTTTCCTAAGAAATAAGCCCCTAAGAAACAACCCCATGTTATGCATGCTCATGTTCATAAATCACAACCTTTACATCATGCCAAACCCCCCAAACATGCTCACCCTCCACACACACACATCATGCATTCATATATGGGAAGGTATTTTCATGCACTTTTTGTGGCCGTAAAGGTCACTTAGTTAAGTTTTGCTATGATAGACTTAATGCATCTCATCATAATGTTTGGGTTCGAAATACTAACTTTCAAGGACCCAAGAAAATTTGGGTACCAAAGTTAATAAATTTGTTAAATGATGTAGGTACTTTCCAAGGCGCAACGACGTAAAGGATTGTGGTATCTTGATAGTGGTTGCTCAAGGCACATGACTTGGGATATCAACAACTTTGCAACCCTATCAAGATACCATGAAGGTGGCACCATCACCTTCGGAGATGATACCAAGGGTAAAATCATCGGTATTGGTAATGTTAAACTTTGTACATCCCCTTTAATAGAAAATGTTGTTTTAGTTGATGGCCTCAAGCATAATCTCTTGAGTATTAGTCAACTTTGTGATAAAGGTTTTGATGTTGTTTTTGATAATTTAGCTTGTAAAGTTATTGATAGACTTTCCAACACATGTATATTTTCGGTTTTCGTGAAAGCAATATATATATGATTGATTTGTCTAATATGTCTTGCAATATCACTTGTTTGAAAGCCCTCGATGATGACTCTTGATTATGGCATAGAAGGTTAGGCCACATTTCTTTTGACCATCTATCTAGGTTAAACAATAAGGAAATGGTGAAGGGTATTCCTTGCTTGAATTTTGAAAAGGACCGCGTTTGTGACGCGTGCCAACTTGGGAAACAAACAAAGTCTTCTTTCTAGTCAATTAAGGATATCATGACATCACGTCCCTTGGAGTTGATCCATATGGATTTGTTTGGTCCTACTCAAACATAAAGTCTGAGTGGGAATCGTTTTGTATTTGTTTTGGTTGATGATTTTTCGCGTTTTACATGGGTTTTCTTTTTAGAGCACAAAAATCAAGCCTTTTCACATTTTCAAGCCTTTAAGAAAAGAGTTGAAAAGGAAAAAGATTCTTCAATTTTAAGAATAAGAAGTGATAGAGGAGGTGAATTCATTAACCTACCCTTTATCATTTTTTGTGAAGAACATGGAATTAAGCATGAACTATCTTGTCCTAGAACTCCACAATAAAATGGAGTAGTTGAACAGAAAAATCGAACATTACAAGAGATGGCTAGGACAATGATTAGTGAATACGGTCTCCCATATTATTTAGGGCCGAGGCCGTTAATACATCATGCTATATATCAAATCGTGTTTTCTTATACAAAAATACTTCAAAAACATCTCTTGAGATTTATTTTTCTAGAAAGCCAAATATTTCATACTTTAAAGTTTTTGTATGCAAATGTTTTGTTTAAATACAAAAGACAATTTGGGAAAATTTGATGCTAGGTCTTATGAAGCAATCTTTGTAGGTTACTCAAATACTAGTAAAGCTTATAGAGTTTTCAATAAGTCATCCTTAACTATTGAAGAGTCTATACATGTAAAATTTGAAGAATCTAATGGTTTGTTAAGAATGTTGTAGAAATAGATTCTTTGCATGAAGACATGGAGAAAGTCACTTTGAAGGACTCACCTACTCTTGAAGGCATGCCAAAGGATGATGAAGGAAGTGCAACTATGGATCAAGAGGCTCAAGGAAATGAAATTCAAAGAATTGAAGTGGAGCCTACTCAACAACTTCCAAGGATTGGAGATACAATCCACATCATCCCAAGGACCTTGTTTTAGGTGAAGTATCTCAAGGGGTAACTACTCGTTCTCAACTTCATGACTTTTGTGGACACTATGCTTTTATTTCTCATGTTGAACCCAAAAGCGTCCTCGAAGCCGAGGCCGACTCATATTGGTTGCTAGCCATGCAAGAGGAACTCAATCAATTTGAGCGCAACCAAGTTTGGCACCTTGTTCCTAGCCCCCACGATAGACCAACAATTGGTACTAAGTGGATCTTAAGAACAAGTTGGATGAGTCGGGTAACGTTATTAGGAATAAAGTTAGGTTAGTTGCCCAAGGTTACACTCAAATTGAAGGTATCGATTTTAATGAAACCTTTGCACCCGTAGCACGGCTTGAAGCCATACGGATGACACTTGCATTTGCTTCATATAAAGATTTTAAGCTTTTTCAAATGGATGTTAAAAGTGCTTTCTTAAATGGATTTATTGAAGAGGAGGTGTATGTTGAACAACCCCCGGTTTGTTGATCCTACACATCCAGATTTTGTTTTCAAACTTGACAAAGCTCTTTATGGTTTAAAACAAGCTCCTAAGGCTTGGTATGAAAGGCTTTCTTCATTTCTAATTTCAAATGGTTTAAGAAAGGAAAAATTGATACTACTTTATTTACAAAACATGTAGAAAATGATATTCTTATTGTGTAAATTTATGTGAATGAAATCATTTTGGTTCTACTAATGAAACCCTTTGCCAAGCTTTTGAATCGTATGAAGGAAGATTTGAAATGTCTATGATGGGTGAGCTCAACTATTTCCTTGGTCTCCAAATCAAGCAAAGAAAGGATGGGAACTTCTTCAATCAAGCCAAGTACACAAAGGAACTTATCAAGAGATTTGGACTTGAAGGAACTAGAACTAGTTAAACCCCATGGCAACAACCACCAAGCTTGACAAGGATGAACAAGGTAAAAGTGTAGACATTAAGCTTTATCGTAGCATGAATGGTAGTTTATTGTATTTGACGGCTAGTAGGCCGGATATTATATTTTGTGTATGTCTTTGTGCTCGTTTTCAATCATGTCCTAAGGAGTCTCATTTAGTAGCGGTTAAAACGCATTATTAGATACCTTAAGGGCACAATTGAAATGGGTTTGTGGTATCCGAAAACCAGACTATTTCAAATGAAGAGTTTTTCGGATGCCGACTATGCGGGTTGTAGGGTAGACAGGAAGAGTACAAGTGGAACATGTCAATTTCTTGGTAATTGTCTTGTTTCTTGGTCTTCTAAAAAGCAAAATTCGGTAACCCTTTCAACCGCCGAGGCGGAGTATGTTGCAGCCGGAGCTTGTTGTGCACAAGTTCTTTGGATGAAACATACTCTCCTTGACTATGATTTTTTTTGATCATATTAAATATTTTGTGATAATACTAGTACTATTCATATGACTAAAAATGCAAATCAACATAATAAAACTAAGCACATTGACATTAGATATCACTTTCTTAGAGATCATTATGAAAAAGGTGATATTGATATTGATTATGTTTCTACCGACTTTTAACTTGCTGATATTTTTACAAAACTTTTAGACTATGCTAGATTTTCATTTATTTGTGGTGAGTTGAATTTTTTGCATTATGGACTCTTGAACAAAAATTTTCTTATTGTTTACCCTTTTTGATGTATGACAAAAAGGGGAGAAAAAGTTTAGTTTATTAGTTTAGTTTATTTTAACTTTAGAGTTTTAAGTTTTTATGCACTTTGGATTTTGTTTTGTGCATTATGATTTATGCTCTATGTATATAGCCATTCATTTTTATACATAGTCATTCTTTTATACATAGCATAATTTGAGGGGGAGCTTCCATGCTCCTTTCCCATGTTTAAAATAACTATATGTTTTGTCATCATCAAAAAGGGGGAGATTGTTGGCCCAAGATTACAATCACCCGTTTAGTGTGTTTTGATGATCACAAAACATATATAGTTATTTGTACTAATCATGTTTGTTATTTCAGTGTGTTTCAGGGTTCTAATGATTCTAGGAGCATTCTTCCCTAAAGGAAGGTGTTTTTGACTCAAGTTACCTCATTTCGGGCTCAAGTATCAAGCTTTGCAAGATCACATATGGAGAAGCCCACTTGAAGACCTTGTAGTCAATTAGAACCAATGTAAGAAATAGTTTGTTAAAGTTTAAGGTTGTAGAATATTGGCTCTAGGACACACACACACATTTTTCCAAAAATACAGTTTTTAGTTTTGATGTTTTGTTTAAATTTCATGCCTTGGTCTCTATACATGATTCAATGTTTACAAATTTTATATCTTGTTTATATCATGTATTTCTATCATTCCAGCATGATACTTAGTAAAATTTTCCTACAAAAATTATTCTGAAAATTTTCGAAGTCCAAAAATTCCTCTCTATTTTCTGTTTCAGGCTGGACCGGCCGACCGCACCGGTCGACCGGATCCTGTGTCAGGACGTGCATGCTTGTGCACATCCGACGGCCGACCGACCGGCAGAAAACAGATTGCTCATTGTTTTTTGTCGGTCGGCCGACCAAAAGTTTCTGCTCTCTGTTTTTTGTTGGGCGGCCGACCGGTCGACCCGAGCCCAATGGCTATATGCCAGCAGGGCTGACGGCCGATCGGGACGGTCGACTGCCAAGCCTGCCAGAGCCCAACGGCTCTTTCCACTTGGTGATTTTCTGAAATCTGTTTTTTGGCAGAACTTCCTTGAGTTTTGGGATTATTTTGGGATCAAATGAGCTTAATTAAAATGTGTTTTAATCCCTTCCTCTCCCTATAAATAGAGGAGATAGGTCTCTTGCAAAAACACAAGAAAAATCCCTAGTTTATAAGTTTTCAAAAGAAAGAAAAAGTTTCAAAGCTCTCAATTCTCTCTTGCATTCTTGGCTTTTGTTTTTCAGTTGTGTTCTCAAGCAAGTTTCATTTACAACTGAATTTGTTTTTCTCACTACACTTCTAGAGCCAAAATTCCCATCCTCATTCTATAAGGAAGTTGTAAAGAGAAAGTTTGTAAGAAGTTTGTGATCCTTTTGGTGATCACTTGGCTACTTGTTCCTTCTTCTTGTTCTTGTTGAGATACCTCTTCGGTAGAGGTTTGTAAGCGGTGGAGTTCGGTACTCCGGTCTTCGGTAGACCTTGTAAAGTCCTCGGTGGATAGTGGAAACCCTTCACGGCGGTGAAGGCGGGGAGTAGAGAGCGGTGGCTCGAATCTCGAAACAAATACTTTGTGTTTGCGATTGATTTTCTCTTTGCTCTCTATTGTTCTTACTTTCTTGCTTGTGTTATTGCTATTCTTTCATGCCTTGTGATATATCTTGTGTGCATTTCATTATTGCTTCAAATTCATTTCTTGTTACATTGTCGATCATTACTCATACAACAAGATTGCAATACGCACCTCAAACTCATATCTAGAGGAATCACGAGGAAGGAGTTCAGAGCCCTTCACCGGGTATTCGGCTCTTAGTCTTGTTTTGAGTGATCTTTTCATCATTCATTCATACTTGTTTTAAAAAGATTGTTAGATTAGCATATACACCTATTCACCCCCCCTCTAGGTGTTTCACTTCTCCTCTTTAATTCCTCTAGATTATGAGTTGAGGTGCTTAATTGCTTCTTTGTTGATATGAGTAAAGACCGAAAATGCAAGAAGATGAATTGAGTGCAATAATGAAAATAAGGCAAGAAGTAAGACAAGTACAAGAATGTAAAACAACAAAGAGTAAAAGAAAATCAATCGCAAACACAGGAGAATTGTTTCGAGGTTTGAGCCACTGCTCTACGTCCCCACCTTCACCACTATGAAGGATTTTCCCTAAATCCACAAAGGGAACTTCCACACAGGAACCGACACCTAGAGATTACAATTGGTCTACACAAGATCGGAGTAACCAACTCCAACAATACTATCCTGACATAAGAGGAACCACAACTCAAAGAAATATAAGTCTCTTAGTGATCTAGAAAGACCACAAACACTCTCTTACAACTTCTTATAGAGTGGAGTATGATTTTGGCTCAAGAAGTAAAGTGAGAGAAAAATTTTAATAGTAAGAGTTTAGAAGACTAGAAAAACCAACTGAAAAATTTTTAATAGAAAGAACTTTGAAAATGAAAAGCAATGAAACACTTCTTCTCTTGAAAATACTTGAAACTTGGATATTTTTCTTGTAGAAAACCAAAGACCCATGACCCCTTTTTATAGGCAAAGGATAAATACCATTCATAAGTGTTACCAGGTTATTAGGGGTGAGTTTACCCACTTGGAAACAAGAAATAGCCGTTTGAACCCATAAAAAGAAAACAGATCCAAAATAGAGCCGTTGGTGTCAGTCTAGACAGCTGCCGGTCAACGAGCAGGCCACTTGGCAAAGTAGCCGTTGGCTCAGGTCGACCGCCTAGTCAACCGCCAGGAATTTAAAAAAGATTTTTGAACTGCCAGTCGACCGGCACAAAACGAGAGTCAGTGGCTTGCAGTTGGTCGATCGGTCGGTCGACCGCAGGGGTTGACGGTCGATTGTCCTGCTCGACCGACCGTCGTGCACAACGTGCACATCTACGGCCATATGGCCCGGTCGACCGAATTGGCCTGAAACAGTGACGGTCGACCGGTTGGTCGACCGTTAAGTCCTGAAATAGGATATAAATAGATTTTTGGATATGAAAATATTTTTAAAGTAATTTTCATTGCTTTGAGGTTAAGAAGCATGGTATAAGAGATAAAATACATGTTCTACACTTGATATAAAAATTTGAAAAATTATGAAACTTGTACATCAACCAAACATGCGACAAAATCAATACTATCAAAAACTTGTATTTTGAAAAGTGTATTTTGTGTATGTAACTTCTTAAGCACTTTATCATATCCTTACTCTTTAATATACTAAAAGTGTATAGGAGTCTAGGAGACTACAAGATCTTCAATCGTACTTTTCCATTTGCATCGTTGAGTACTTGAATTCTTGATCCCGTATTTGAGTCATCTTGAGTCAACACCACCTTTCTTTAGGGAAGAAACATCTTGAAACCTAAGAACCCTGAAATAATCTTAAAACACTTAAATTGGATTAGTACAAAAATTATATATGTTTTGTGATCATCAAAACTCTAAAATCGGGTGATTGTCACCTTGGGCCAACAATTTCCCCATTTTTGATGATGACAAAACATATGAGTCAATTAAAAAATGTGAAAAGAGCTTGAAAAAGCTCCCCCTCACATGCTATCTATCAAGAATAAGAAATGAATATTATAACAAAAATGAATTGAAAAGTATGTATAAAAAAGAAATAATAACTCAAAAGTATTTCTCCCCCTTTTTGTCATGCATCAAAAAGGGTCAAGTCAATAAAACATGTTTGAAGAGTATTTGCAAAATTTTCATGAATCCATAATACAAACATTTAATTCACCACATATAAATGAAAATCTATTATAATTTAGTGGTTTAGTAAAAATATCCGCAAGTTAAAAATTGGTGGAAACATAATCAATTTCAATATCACCTTTCTTATAATGATCTCTAAGAAAGAGATACTGAATGTCAATGTGCTTAGTCTTACGATGTTGATTTGTATTTTTAGTCATATAAATTGATTGGTAGTGAAAAGTGCATTTTATCATCATATTTACCATCACATTTTCATATTTATTCATTTAATTCTGCACATTATTAATAATTTGTAATTTATTGTGTGCAGGCTCGAATTATTATTTTAACAATAAATAAAGTTTAAAGAGCCCAAAAGCCCAGATCCAAGCCCATATTTGAAGCCCAAGAGTCAAGGTGCAAATATCAGATTATCAAAGTGCAAATATACAAGGGCTAAAGTTGTAAATATTAAAGATGAGGGAAGGATAGAATTCTACCCAACCCTAAACTCTTGCAGGATGAGCATAAAAGCCAAAGATGAGAAGGAAATCGTTTAAAAGAGATTGGGAGAATACAAAATCTAGATAACTTGATTTTCAAGTTATATCCATATCCAATATTAAGAGCCAGGATCATACTTCTAGAAGCAGGCGCCCAGATGGACGGACCAGGAGAGGCTACGCGCCAAAGCGCGTGGCCAGATTCCCTAGAAATGCCGCAAATCCGCGGCAAAATCCAGGAATCCGCGGCAATTTAGATGAGTCTGAATACCTGATTTCGTGGGCAGCTTCATCCGGGACTCCTCGGCCTCTGCACCTATAAATATCACCTGCAGTGCAACGTACAGCGGGGTCTAGCGAAGAGCCAAGGGCCAAAGTTAGGATTTTTAGGGTTTTCTTCTTTCTTTTAGGTTAGATTTTATTTTATTTTGTAAATTTTGTAACGAAGAGTGGAGATGCTTTCATGGAGGAAGGAATCATACTTGTACCAGGTGACATCGGTGTAAGTTTTATTTTTCCCCATTGTTAATAAAAATCTGCTCGAGGTTGGTTTGTTTTTATTCTTGTTTCATTGTTTCTTTATTCTCGCTTTATCTTTGTTTTTCTAATCTTGTTCTATGTCATTGTTTCTCTCTGATGACTTGTAATCCGTGAGATCCGATTGCTTCGAGACTGCCTAGCCAACGAAGATCCCTTGATGGCTTATGGTGACGAACAGCCTATACGCCATACTTGCAAATCTTCTGAGAAAAGTAAGTCGTCGCAAAAGGATCGAAGGCAAGCA